>MU674956.1:167048-192482 GCA_026770625.1 Nicotiana glauca
CCCACCAACCACTCATGTATTTGTGGCACCTCCACCTGCTGCATTGCACCAATCTTCCTATAAGCCTCTGTTCCAGACTCAAGACAATCATTATTACCCCCCAGAACCAACCTCCAAAGCACCAGATCCATGTTCTTACACTCCTCATTTTGATCTCTTGACAGAAACCGAGAAGCTTCCTAAGAATTCTGAGAAGGAGGAGATGGTTAGGAAAGTCAAAAGCTTAGAGCAATCTTTCATGAATATGCAGGGGCTAGGTGGACAAGTAAGCGTGGCCTATAAAGACCTGTTTCTGTTCCCAGATATCCAATTACCAACAGGGTTCAAGCTGCCCAAGTTTGATTTATATGATGGGCATGGTGATCCAGTGGCGTACCTAAGAGGTTTTTATAGCAAGATGAGAGGGTCAGGTGGAAGAGATGAATTACTGATGGCATATTTTAGTCAAAGTTTAAGTGGCTCAGCTTTGGAATGGTACACCCGACAAGATCATGGTCGTTGGTACACTTGGGACGCTCTGGCCCAATCATTTGCCTGTCATTTTCAGTACAATCTTGAAATTGTCCCAGACCGTCTGTCATTGACCAAGATTGAGAAGAAACCCAGGGAAAGTTTCAGATAATACGGCTTCTGTTGGAGAGAACAAGCAGCGAGGGTTGAACCTCCGATGAAAGAGAGTGAAATGGTTAATTACTTCTTGCAGGCCTTAGAGCCCACTTATTTCGGTCACTTGGTGTCAGCAGTAGGGTAATCTTTCAATGAAGTGGTGAAAATGGGAAGCATGGTAGAGGAAGGACTCAAGACCAACAAGATCATGAGTTATTCAGCAATCAAAGCAACCACCCAGGCCATTCAAAGTGGTACCGGGGCCGTACTGGGGAAGAAAAAGAAAGAGGACGTTGCGGTAGTTGAGTCAAGAGCTTGGTCTAGGGGTCTGTCACCTTACTATAACCAGCCTTGACACCACCCCCAAACTTACCCACACACTCCATATAGCCCACCATAACACTACTACCCACCTCCAGATCCCCAATTCTCTGTCCATCATGCACAAATATACCCTCAACCACCTTCCCACGCGCAATGGCATGCGCCAACCCCACAAAATACTTACCCAGCTCCCCAAAGAACTTACCCATCTCCAAGAGCCTACAGAAATCCCCTTGGAGCAGGTTTTCGGCCTAACCAAACCTTCAAGAATGAGAGGACGCAGAAGCAGAAGACTTTCACTCCATTGGGAGAATTATATACCAGTCTATTCCGCAGGTTGAGACAGTTGGGAATGTTGAATCCAATTGAGCCTAAGTTGCCAAATCCCCTTCCGAGAAATCTTGACCACTCGGTGAGTTGTCAATATTGTTCAGGGGCCCCAGGGCATGACATAGAGAAATGCTGGAAGTTGAAAATAGCTATTCAAGAGCTCATTGATACTCGTCGGATCGAGGTTCAAGCCCCAGAAACGCCCAACATTAACCAGAATCCACTCCCGGCCCATCATGAGACCAATATGATCGAGATAGTGCAAAAAGGTGGAGAGCCTAAAAAGCCCTCGCATACTGTAATGATGATCAGGTCTAGCGAAGTCAGGACGAGTGAAAAGTCAACTAGTGGAAAGTCGTTGATCCAGCTGAAAGAGGAAGATAGTAAACCAATTATGGTAGTTCAGAAGGAGTCTTCGATCAAGTTTGCAGTGAAGCAAGAAAAAGCAAAAGTGGTAGTGTCAGGGGCAGCTAACAAGCCCATTATAGTTGTGGAAGGTGCTCGCACAGAGCCAGTCATTCTCAAACCAGTAACCCAGCTGCCAATAGTCAACAACAAGGCCGTCCCTTGGAACTATGGCTGAATGTCCATGATTTACAAAGGGAAATAAGTTAAAGAGGAAGTTTGTGAAACCCATGGTCTGACTCGCTCGGGGAGATGCTTTGCCCCCAAGGAGTTAAGAAAAGCCAAACTCTCCAAAGATAACTCAGTGTTGGTAAATAAAGTTGTGACCGAAGAAAAGGCAGAAGAATTCTTGAAGAAGATGAAGGTGCAGGACTATTCCATTGTAGAGTAATTGAGAAAAAACACCTGCTTAGATCTCCTTGCTCTCATTGCTAATCCATTCCGATGAGCACCGTCGGGAACTGATGAAAATTTTGAATGAGTCCCATGTTACCGACAAGATATCGGTAAATCATTTGGAGAAAACAACAAACAAAATATTCGAGGTGAACAGAGTTACCTTCTCCGATGATGAGTTACCAGTGGAGGGTACTGAGCATAATATGGCCCTTTATCGGACGGTGAAGTACGAAGATTCTGTGGTTACCCGAGTGCTGATTGATAATGGGTCCAGCACAAACATTTGTCCCCTCTCTACCTTGGAAAAATTGAAAGTGTCAGATGAAAGAATTCATAAGAACAACATTTGTGTTCGAGGGTTCGATGGTGGGGCAAAGATTCCGTGGATGATATAATACTAGAATTGATAATAGGGCCTGTCGATTTCACTATGGAATTCCAAGTGTTGGATGTGGCACTTTCTTACAATCTTTTGCTGGGGAGACCCTGGATTCATGCCGCCAAAGCAGTATCGTCTACCTTGCAATAGATGGTTAAATTTGAATGGGACAGATAGGAAATTGTGGTGCACTGTGAGGATAATTTGTGCGCCCTGGGTGATGCCATTGTACATTTCATTGAAGCTGAAGACGACAAGGGTCTATTGGTCTATCAGGTCTTTGACACGGTATCAGTTGAAAAGATCCCAGAAGGTGAGTGTGTTCCAATTCCTAAAGTAGAAGTCGCATCAATCATGGTGGCTTCGGAATTGTTGAAGAATGGCTTCGTACCTGGCAAGGGTTTGGGTGCTTCTCTGCAAGGCATCGTACAACCAGTGTCTCTTCCTAAAAACTTGGATACTTTTGGTTTGGGGTTCAAGCCTACAACTACGGACATAAGGCGAGCCAGAAAGCTGAAATAGAGAGTATGGGCTCTTCCGAAGCCCATCCCGCAGCTATCCAGATCCTTTATCAGGGCTAGTGCCAGAAAGAGCCTAGTATCAATGGTTCCCGATCCATTGATTGACGCTGATGGAGATTTGGATAAGGGGTTCGAGAGGTTGTTCAACGAGGTAAATATTGTGGAAGCTGGAGAAGAATCAAGCAAGGCAGATGTGCAATTTGTTAGGCCTTGTGCAAAGATAAAAAATTGGGAAGCTACTCCTCTTCCTACTCGGAGGGAGTCGTGGTAGTCGGATTTGATTTTTCTTTCAGTTTAATCTGGATTATTCCCAGGGTTGTAATTCAAATGCTATGTTCTGTCCGTTTGGATGAGTTAAACCTTGTTATCTTTAAATTTCAATGAAATGCAATTTTCCCTTTCTTTTCATTCCTGATATTTTTATTTTTATTTTTATTTTTATTTTCTTTCTTGTACAGTCATTTTTATGCTGGTTTCAGTGACATGACATGCATAAGGAGTCTCCGGCCCAGTCTTAAATGCCAATCTAATTCTGAAATAATAATACAAGAGATTGAGTGTGATGATGAGAAAGCCTTTGAGGAAATCAGTAAAGAATTAAGCCATTTTGAAGAAAAACCCAATCCTAACCTGAATGATACTGAAGCAATAAACTTAGGGGATCGGGAAAATATCGAGGAAACTAAAATAAGTGTCCATCTTGAACCACAGCTTAGAGAGGAGATAATTAAAGCATTGTTTGAGTACAAAGATATTTTTGCATGGTCATATGAGGACATGCCGGGTCTAAGCACTGACTTGGTGGTTCACAAATTGCCCACCGACCCAGCATTCCCTCCTGTCAAGCAGAAGCTGAGGAAATTTAAAACTGATATGAGTGTGAAGATCAAAAAGAAGTTACCAAGCAGTTTAATGCAAAGGTCATCCGGGTCACGCGGTATCCCACCTGGTTAGCCAATGTTGTGCCTGTACCAAAGAAAGATGGTAAGACCATGGTGTGCATTGATTACCGTGATCTCAACAAGGCGAGTCCAAAGGATAACTTCCCATTACCAAACATCCACATATTGATTGATAATTGTGCCAAACATGAGATTAGTTCTTTTGTGGATTGTTATGCGGGCTATCACTAGATCTTAATAGATGAGGAAGATGCATAAAAGACGGCATTCATCACACCATGGGGAACATACTGCTAGAGGGTCATGCCATTTTGTTTGAAAAATGCTGGGGCAACATACATGAGAGCAATGACATATTCCACGACATGATACACATGGAGATCAAGTTGTATGTGGATGATGTAATTATAAAGACCAGGAAGCAGTCTGACCACGTTCGGGATCTAAGGAAGTTCTTCCAAAGGCTTCACAGGTACAATCTCAAGCTCAATCCTGTGAAATGCGCTTTTGGTGTTCCATCTGGAAAATTGTTGGGATTTATAGTCAGCCGTCGAGGTATTGAATTGGACCCATCAAAAATCAAAGCCATCAAATAATTGCCAGCTCCAAAGAACAAGACCGAGGTGATGAGTCTGCTAGGGAGATTGAATTACATCAGCAGGTCTATCGCTCAGCTTACGACAACTTGTGAGCCCATCTTCAAGCTATTAAAGAAGGATGTTGTGGTCAAGTGGACAGACGAATGTCAAGAAGCATTTGATAAGATAAAGGGGTATCTGTCAAACCCACCAATGTTGATCTCGCCAAAACCAGGGAGGCCTTTGATTCTGTATTTGATGGTGTTAGACAACTCGTTTGGATGTGTGTTAGGTCAGCACTAACTTTCTTAACAATAATAAAATGTTATTAATATTGGACACGTTCGCGTGACATGATTTTTGACGCGCCGAACAAATGGGTATACGTACGCGTAACCCGTTTCAAGATAATTTTCTCAATTAAAAGTGGTGAAAGAAGTAAATGCACATAGGTTCCAAAATCAGTAATTAAATAATCTTATAAGGCAAGTATGATCGAAGCGACCGTTCTAGAACCACGGAACTCAGGAATGCCTAACACCTTCTCCCGGGTTAACAGAATTCCTTACCCGAATTTCTGATTCGCAGACTATATACAGAGTCAAACCTTTTCCTCGATTCGAGATTTAAACTGGTGACTTGGGATACCATTAATTATCCCCAAGTGGCGACTCTGAATTTTTAATAAACAAATAATCTCATTTTAATTGTCCTTTAATTGGAAAAACTCCCTTTATTATACCTCTTAGGGGGGTGTGTAGAAAAAGGAGGTATGACAACCGGGAACTATGAGCCTCCTCTAGAATCAACTCATGAAGTCCATCCACATTAAGCACACAAACACGACCTTGCATCCTCAAAACTCCATCATCTCCAACTGTAACTTGCTTGGCATCACCGTGACACACTATGTCCCTAAAGACAAGCAAATGAGGGTCATCATACTGTCGCTCCATAATACTCTAAAACAAGGAAGATCGAGCTACTGTGCAAGCTAAAACGCGACTGCGCTAAAAAATATCCAACCTTACGAACTAATTGGCTAAGGCCTAAACATCTAATACAAGCGGTCTCTCACCAACTGGAATATACGCAAGGCTGCTTATACTAGTTTACTTCCTACTCAAAGCATCGGCCACCACGTTGGCCTTCCTAGGATGATACAAAATGGTGATATCATAGTCTTTCAATAGCTCCAATCACCTTCTCTTCCACAAATTGAGACCCTTTTGCTTGAACAAATACTGCAAACTCTTATGATCCGTGAATACCTCACACAATACGCCATATAGATAGTGCCTCTAAATCTTTAGCGCGTGAACAATGGCTTCCAGCTCCAAGTCATGAACATGATAATTCTTGTCGTAAACCTTTAGCTGACGTGATGCATGTGCAATAACCTTGCCACCCTGCATCAATACCGCACCAAGTCCAATACGAGATACGTCACAATATACTGTATAGGGCCCTGAACCTGTAGGCAATACCAATATCGGCGTCGTAGTCAAAGTTGTCTTGAGCTTCTAAAAGCTCACTTCACACTCGTCTGACCATCTGAACGGGGCACCCTTCTAGGTAAACCTAGTTAATAAAGTTGTTATATATGAAAACCCCTTCACGAACTGACGATAATAATCCGCCAAACCCAAAAAATTATGGATCCACATGGCTGAAGTAGGTCTAGGCCAATTCTGAACGGCCTCAATCTTCTTATGATCCATCTGAATACCCTCTACTGATACTATGTGACCCAAGAAAGCAACTGAACTCAACCAAAACTCGCATTTTGAAAACTTAACGTATATTGCCGTATCTTAGAGTCTTAAGAATGGTCCGAAGATGTTGCTCATGCTTCTCTCAACTACGGGAGTAGATCAAGATAGCATCAATAAACACAATCACAAATGAATCCAGGTAAGGCTTGAACACCCGGTTCATCAAATCCATAAATGATGTTGGGACATTTGTCAAGCCAAATGACATCACCAGGAACTTATAATGCCCATATCGAGTCTGAAAAGTTGTCTTAGGGATATCGGATGCCCTAATCCTAAACTAATGGTAGCCAGACCTTAAATCAATCTTTAAAAATACTTTGGCACCCTGAAACTTATCAAATAAGTCATCAATCCTCGATAATAGGTACTTGTTCTTGATGGCGACTTTGTTCAACTACTGATAATCTATGCACATCCTCATTGATCAATCTTTTTCCTTTACAAACAACACGGGCGCACCCAAGGCGAGACACTGGGTCTACTAAAACCCTTGTCAAGCAAATCTTGCAACTGTTCCTTCAACTCTTTCAACTCTGGCGGGGCCATGCAGTATGGAAGAATAGAAATGGGCTGAGTGCCCGAAACCAAATCAATACAAAAGTCAATATCCCTGTCAGGTGGCATCCCCGGCAGGTCTGCAGGAAATACCTCTGGAAACTCTCGAACAACTGGTACAGAATCCATGGAAGGAATCTCCGCACTAGAATCACGAACATAAGCCAAATATGACAAACACCCATTCTCGATCATACGCCGAGCCTTCATATAAGAGATAACTCTACTGGTAGAATGATCAGAAGTCCCACTCTACTCTAATCGAGGCAACCCCGGCAAGGCTAAGGTCACGGTCTTGGCGTGATAGTCCAGTATAACATGATAAGGTGACAACTAATGCATCCCCAAAATGACATCAAAATTGACCAAATTGAGAAGTAGGAGATCTACGCTAGTATCAAGACCCCCAATAATAACCACACACAAGCGATAGATACGATTTACAACAATAAAATCCCCCACCGGTATGGACACATACACGGGAGCACTCAAAGAATCACGAGGCACAACCAAATACAAAGCAAAGTAAGATGACACATATGAGTATATAGACCATGGATAAAAAAAACTGAAGAATCTCTACTGCAAACTAAAACAGTACATGTGATAACTACATCGAATGACTCAATCTCAGGCCTGGCTGGGAAAGCACAACATCGGGGCTGGACCTCACCACTCTGAACCATATCTCTGCGACGAACTCCTGCTAGTTGTCCTCCACCTCTAGCGGCTTGCCCTCCACCTCTAACGGCCTAACCTCCACCTCTAGAGTCCCGACCTCCACCTCTAGCGTCCTGACCTCCACCTCTAGTGTCCTGACCTTCACACTGCAAAGTTAAACAATACCTGTGATAACAACATCGGATGACTCAACCTCAGGACTAGCTAGGAAAGCATAACATCGAGGCTGGACCCCACCACTCTGAACCATATCTCTGGGATGACCTCCTACTAGCTGGCCTCCACCTCTAACGGCCTGACTTCCACCTCTAGCGGTCTGACCTCTACCTCTAGCTCCCTGACCCCTACCTCTAGCTAGCTGAGCGAGCAGTGGCACACCCGATGCCGGAATCATAGCACGAGAACCTTGCTGATGTGGCGGAAAGCCCACTAATCTCGGATAGGTCCTCTGAATATGCCCATAATCCACACACTCAAAACATTTATCTATATTGTGGTTGTGGAAATTGAGACAGACTCGTACGAGCTGACTGACCGTGATAATAACTCCGAAGAGGAGGTGCTCTGATAGGAGTTGGTGGTGCACTATAAGCTGGCTACCGTGAAGAAGGTACATAAGGACCACGACTCCCTGAAGCTATGTGAGATGCTTGAAGTGCTGAATGAAATGGCCTAGGATGATGGACCCTACCAAAGGTACCTCGACCTCTATATGAGGCCCCACTGAATCCACCGGAGTGACGCAGCCTCTTGTTAGACCACTGACCACTCCCCTGAGCTAGAACCATCTCACTCATCTGGCAACATTGGCTGCATACTGGAAAGAAATCTTACTCCCAGTCTCCTTATCCATCTGTAATCTGATAGGCTGAACAAGTCCCTCAATAAACCTCATCACCCACTCTCTCTCTTACGATAGGAATTATAAGAAGAGCATGACAGGCCAAATCAATAAAGCGGGTCTCATACTGAGTGACAGACATACTACCTTGTTGGAGACGCTTGAACTACCAGTGATAGTCCTCTATTAGTGTAACGGGAAGGAACTTCTCAAGAAATATATGAGAGAACTGGTCCTAAGTCAAAGCAGGAGACTCAACTGATCTAGTCATCATAAAATCATTCCACCACCTCTTGGCGGACCCTATCATCTCGAGCGCAGCAAAATTGACCCCATTGGTCTCCACTATCCCCATATTCTGCATCACCTCATGATATCGGTCAAGATAATCATGTGGATCCTCAGAAGTTTTCCCACTGTAATGAACTGGAAAGAGCTTGGTGAACTTGTCCAATCGCAACAAGGCCTCATAAGACATAGCTGATCCATTACCAATCTGTGCTATAACACCCGACGGAAGTACTCTAACTGAATGAAATGCTGGAGTCTGAAACTGGGGAGGCATATGCTGGAATGTGAGTAGCAGGAATCTAAACTCCTCCCCCAGCCCGAGAGATGGCTGGTGCCACAGGAAATGTATCGGTCTGAGCAAAACTCTCCATAAGGCCCACTAGACGGACCAAAGCATCCTGATGTACCGGGGTAGTGATGAACTCCTCTGGTGGAACGGTCTGGGCTGGAGCCTCTTCATAAAACTCTACCTGAGGCTCCGGTGCTGGTGCTGCTGCTCGAGATCTGGGATGAGCCATGCCCCTACCCCGCCCTCTAGCACAGCCTTGGCCTCGTCCTTTTCCCCTCGTAGGAGCTGCCATCAGGGGCTCTGGCTACTGCTCAACTAATGAAGCGATACATGTTCTCTCCATCTGCGAAGGAACAAGAGTAGGGAGTTCAATTAACATTGAGAGATCAAATCGCATGACAGAGAAGAGTAGAAGTGAAATTGTTCATAAACTTTGTAGCCTCAAGGGGATAACCACATGCATCTCTGTACCAATCCCTCAGACTCTACTAAGCTTGTTCATGAATTGTGAGACTTAGGAAACCTAGTGTTTTGATACCAACTTGTCACGACCCAAAATTCCCACCATTGAAACTGTGATGATGCCTAAGATCACACTTGCTACATAAGCCAATGTTAGAGTATTATTAACCAATTTTCTTTATGTTTCAAAGATTAAAATAAACAAACTAAAATAAGTAGAAATAATTGCGGAAGTAAGTAAACAACCTCTTTGTTTATATACTATTACCAATATTGTTCCTATTACTACCTAGAATTTGGTATCACAATCCACGAACACACTGTGATTTTATACAAACATCAGTCTCAGAGAAATTATAACTATTTTGGAAATAAAGAAAACAATACTATAGAGATGTAGAAGGGGACGCTAGGGCCTGCGGACGCCAACAAGACTAACTTGGGACTCTAAACTGTATAACCTAAAGCCAACCTCTCAATCAGCCACTACCTGCTTCAAAATATGCACAAAAAGTGCAGAGTGAAGTATTAGTACAACCGACCATATGTACTGGTAAGTACCGAGCCTAACCTCAATGAGGTAGTGATGAGGCTACGGCGGGACAATTAAAATATAACCTGCATACAATGTATAATAAAAACAGAAAGAAGAACAGGACCAAATAAGCAGTAACTTGCAAGGAATGAATTTAGAACTCAAACATCTTATCAGTATCCGGCTAACCAATCCTTAAGCGAAATGCAAAGCTACCAAATAACTTACACATTAGGAGAAAAATACGTAAACACACAAACTGATGTGGAGCGCATCCCGATCACACCATATATCAATATCAATATGAATATTCACCCTTATTACTTCATATCAATCCATCTGTATTCCTCATGTTGCGGTGTGCAACCCAATCCCATCGTACAATAGCATTTGACCCTTATTCCTCCTCAATATATTATCTTTATTCCTCTTATTGCGGCGTGCAACCCGATCCCACCACATCAACATCAATTACTCATTAAGTATAGAAATTTCACAATTTAACTCAAAAGTCTTCACAATATTTAAACCTCAAACCAAAGCAAACGGAAAGCTTGTACATTATGAAACTTCACACAGATAATACTACTCAGTGAAACCAACCCAATATATATCATAAAACACCGATAAACCATCTTAAGCCAATAATATGAGATAATGAAACTACGGGGTAGCTAATACCTTCAATAATAAAAAAACAATATTTGACAAATAGCGATTAGGCATGGAAATCGAAAGAACCTATGATTTGGTGTTGATAAAAGAACAAGATTTAGATCTAATGGATGATGATGGAAATTGAAGGAAATGAGTTAAAGAGTATAAACCTATGATTTGGTGTTGAATTCCCTCTTCAAAAATTGCCCTAGGTCGAGTTTTAATGGAAGAGATATGAAAATTTGAAGAGGTCACTTTTTGGGTATGTTTTAAAATCCCTGGACAGGCCTTCTTTGCGTTTGCGAAGGTCCTGTCGCGATCGTGATACATAGCAGCCCAAATCCCTACGCGTTTGCGAGTCTCACTATGCGTTCGGGGAGGGTAAGACACCCGTTGCTCCACGTTCGCGACCAAGTCTCTGCATTTGCGAAGAGTAAATTCCTCCCTAACCGCGTTTACCCTTCGCGATCGCATGAGTGACTTCGGGATCGCGAAGCACAAAGCTTTAGCACACCAGTAGCAGCAAAACACACGACATTTTCTAAGTTTCAAACTAATCGTAGCCTATCCGAAATTCACTCGAGCCCTCGGGGCTCTAAACCAAACATGTACACAAGTCTAAAAATATCATACGTACTTGCTCGTATGATCAAATCACCATAAGAACACCTAGAACTACGAATTTAGCACCAAATCACATGTAATTCTTATTAACACTTTGGAATTCCTATTTTCACAACTGGACGTCCGAATCATGTCAAATAAGTTTCATTTTTTTACCAAATTTCACAGATAAGGTATAGATATTATTTTGGACCTATACCGGGTTCCGAAATCAAAATACGGGTCCGATACCAACAAGATCAAACATTAACCAAATTCTTAAAACCATTTAATTTTCAGTCTTTCAATTTTCATCAAAAATTCATTTCTCGAGCTAGGGACCTCGGAATTCGATTTCGAGCATACACACAGGTCCCATATTTCAATACAGACCCACTGTGACTGTCAAAATACAAGTCCGGGTCCGTTTACTTAAACGTTGACCGAAATCAGCTAAATCAACTTTTAAAGGCTAAAATTATTATTTTTAGCAACTTTCAATATAAAAGTTTTCCGGAAATATACCCGGATCGCACACGTAGATCAGGGAGGAATAAAATATGATTTTGAAGGCCTCCGAATACGGTATCAAGTTCTAAAATATAAGATGACCTTTTGGGTGATCACGCATTTCGGCCACACAACTCTTCGTCGGGTTCAACCTAGAGAGCGTGACAAAACAAGGAGAGATCATGCTGCCTACAAAAGACGGGGGAGTGATGAGGACGACCTTTTCAAAGTATTGAACGGCGATATGGGTTATAATATTATCTTAGGTAGGTCGTGGTTGCACGAGATGAAGGTTGTGCCATCGACATATCATCAGTTGCTGAAATTCCCAACTCTCGAGAGAATTAAACAAATAAGAGGTGACCAACCTGCAACAAGGGAGATGAATGCAATCTCTGTTTCTAGTTGCAAAGGGAAGGAGAATGCGGCATAGCAATTACAAGAACTGGTACCTGCTCCCGAGCCTAGCGAAGTCAACTAAGGGGAGGAGTCGTTGGAATCTTATTAGGTACCAAGATATTTCCAGGTACCAGAAGAAACAGACGCAATAAAATCCACAGCGGAGGAACTTGACAAGTCGCATTGTTCGAAAACTTCTTGGAGAGGAAGTTCCACTTGGGGACAGAACTACACCCCTAGCTCAGGTCTGGATTTATCGAATTTCTTAAATTTAATATGGATTGTTTTGCACGGTCGCATGCGAATAAGACAGGTTTCCTACCAAAAGTGATCGTGCACAAACTAAGTGTGGATTCTAACATCCCTCCGGTAAGACAAAAAAAGGTCCTATTGTCGGGGTCAAAAATAAATTTGTCAAAGAAGAGATAACTCGCTTGCTTGATATTGGTTCGATCCGAGAGATAAAGTATCCTGGCTGACTAGCTAACGTAGTAATAGTTTCAAAGAAAAATAATAAATTTCGCATGTGCGTAGACTGTAAGAATTTAAATAAGGTTGTACTTGCTGTAATATTTAGCTGGAATTATGTTTTAGTTATTCTACTACGTTTACTTTAATCTAATATTTGTTCGGAGTTTTTTAATCTTATTAGAAACTTACGTACCAAAAATTTAAAGAACTTGCTGGGACAATTGATAATCCTTCATATAATATTGTCTTCGAGACGTGAAAACATCTATTAATGCGTGTATTATAGTAGACTGTCTACATCATACCCTTTGAGTGCGGCCCTTCTCGGAATCCTGCATGAGCGCGAGATGTCTTCTGTACCGCGTTGCCTTTTTAATATATTAAAAAAGAGTAGCCCAGTACATTTAAGCTCCCACTATGTGCGATGTCCGGGGAAGGGTCGGACCACAAGGGTCTATTGATTATACACAGTCATACTTTATATTTGTGCAAGAAGCTATTTTCACGGTTCGAACTCATGACCTCCTTACATCATGGCTCCCTTCATGCGGTTCCCTTTTAATATTTCCTGCTAGAGTTATACACCCCTCTATTATTACTCACTCTTAGGGTGATTATTAACTGATAATATGTTTAATCTTTATGCTAAAAACAGGAAGAGGATTGGTTAGCTATGAGATTCCAAGGCCAAATATTGGAATCCATAGGTTTGTATGTACTTCTCAAGCAAAAACGAAGACAATCAGTTAGCCATCCTACTTCTAGGGATCACTTCAATACTAGAAATTTTGCTGAAGAAAATGATCTTGGCCAACCTGTTGCTGCTGTTTTCTTCAATGCACAACGAGAAACCGCCGCGTGAAGACGTTAATGATTGAAATATGCTAACAATTGTTAAAAGCCCTCGATTTGTACTCTTTTTTTTTTTAACCATTCATGTGTATCTATATATCTATATTTATCTATATTATATTATTTATCTATTTATCTATCTATCTATATTTATTATATAAGCATGAATAGTTTTGTTAAATGTTGAACGACTAAAATATTAATCGGCTTTTATAACCTTAAATAATTGTATAATTTAAGGATATAGTTATAAATCACCTAAGGCTAAAAAAAATTTCCTATTTAAATTGCACATACATCCAGCAAAAAGAAAAGAGTGTGAAGGTGGAATACTCCAATCCAAATTAATTTTGGATTTATCTTTCCGCTGCTACCCTCCTCTCCTATATTTCACAACAAGAAGAAAATACTAAGAAATAGAGATAACCTAAAATAATCTTTCTCTCGATGCAAAGTTTTTTTGCCTACTTCTTCTTGGATAACAGATACTTGGTATCTTCTTCTTTTTTGTCACAATGCTTTGTACAGTTATTTTTTCCAGTTTGTGTGAAATTTAGATTTATTAATTATAAAAAGGTAATAGATTCTTAGAACGTTAAAGTTGCAATGTCATACTTTAATTCAAATTCTAATTATCAGGTAATTTTATTTCATCCAAATTTAAATTTTTTTTAAAGGGTTAAAGAGTTAATCAATATCTCAATACAATTATACTTGACTTTTAATCACGTGACTCACTCATATATAAGAGAATAAATTAAAAAATAATCCTCAGATGCTACCATTATAATAAGATAGAGATACGCATACAAATAAATTAAAGTTGTGTTCTTCATACCTAACTAAGAGAAGATGAGAGGAATAGTACGAGCAACCAGATCGTTGTTATATAATAATTTAAAATAAGACCGAAAAATTATAAGACCTCACCTTGATGAGTAAAATAATGTCTTTTCCTTTATAATTTATGCGGAACTTTGGGGGACCAATAAGCTATCACACGTGACTCTCATCAGAACTTGACTTCTCGAACCAAAAAATGACAGGTATTTTTAAAACTATATTTAGTAAATATTTTCAATACATTTTATATTTATAATAACAATAAATAAATTATATGATATATCAATCCTAATGTTAAATTATTTGTCATGACATATTTTTCCAAATGGGCAAGAAGATTAAAGGAATATATACCAAGACACCATGCTTAAAAAGGTATTAAGTGGATACAATCTAATAATATTTCTTGAACCTCGTAAAATAAATTTAACACAATTAAAATTAGTATTACATAATATCGTTGTTTGTGATTATTGTCTAAGGATAACGTGCAAAGCACGTTCGTAGAGACTAGTGTGACGACCCGGCCAGTCGTCTCATGAGTTACCGCTTCGTTTTTTCCCATTTCTGCTTCTTTATGATTTGTTTATCCGTGTTATGTGGTATCGGGTTGGTCGGATCGAATCCGGAATGGTTTTGGTAAGGTTTGAAACACTTAGACTCTAAAAGTAGCTTTAGAGTTAGAAAAGTCAACTGAAAGTTGATCTTTTGGAAAACGACATCAGAATGCGGATTTTATGGCTCGAATAGCTTCGTTAGGTGATTTGAGACTTAGGAGCGTGTTCGGAATATTTTTGTGATGTCCGGTATAGAATTAGGCTTGAATTGGCGAAAGTTAATTTTTGGTGAATTCCGATCGGCAGTGGAAAATAGGCTATCGGGTCGAAATAGAATTATGACAGTTGGAACAGGTTCGTAATGTCATTTTGGATATGCTTGCAAAATTTCAGGTCAATCGGAGTTGTTTTGGATAGTTTCGGCGTCATTGGTAGAATTTAGGAATTTCAAAGTTCATAGGCTTGAATTTGATGTGATTTTGGTAGTTTGATGTTGTTTTTGGTGTTTCGAAGGCTCGACTAAGTTCGAATGATGTTATGGGACGTGTTGGTATATTTGTTGAGATTCCCGAAGGCCTCAGGTGGATCTTGAAAGATTAACGGATCAATTTAGACTAGAAGAAAAGTTGTTGTATTTTTTCACAACAGCATGACCAGTAACCTGGGTGAACAGTAACTCGGGTGAACAGTACTCGGATGAACAGTAAAATACGTGAGCAGTATTTAAATAAACCCTCCGCGACCATTAAACCCTTTTACACTATTTTTGAACGGAAAAAGAGCTTTGAGACGATTTTGAAGAGAGGAAACCATTGTTCTTCATTGAAGTAAGGATTTTGGACCCTAAAACTCGATTATTTACGATTAAGGAACAAAATATTAGTGTTTAATTCATGAAAATCAGTAGAAAAAAGTGGAGTTAAGGCTTGAGATTATGAGACCTTCTAGGGATGATTTGAGGGGTCAAACGAACTCCGAATTTTAATTTCTTTATGTGTTCAGACTCGTGAGATGATAAAGAACATTTTGGTATAAAGTTTGTCTAGTTCCGAGATGTGAGCTTGGGGGTCGGGTTTTGACTGATTTCGGGTTTTGTGCTTAAAATCGATATTTTCAATTGGAATTCATTCGTTTAGCATAATTTGATGATAAAATTCTAAACTTGGTAGATTTGGAGCACTCAAAAGTTGGATCGAGAGGCAAGCGTGTTGCAGAGTAGCTTTTCGGGCTAGTTTGAGGTGAGTAATGATTTTAAATATTTTTCTAAGGGTATAAAATTCCGAATTACACAATGTTCGGTTGTGTTGAGGTGACACATACACTAGATGACGAGCGTGGGGTGGTGCACCGTTGGGGATTGTGACTTAGTCTATCTCGAATGACTATTTTTCTGTATATTTGGTAGATAATTGTTTGATATTATTATACTTTGGGCGAAATTCCATATTTGGGTTTCGTGCCAACTGTTTGAACTCTTAGGGGATCCTTAATGATATTTTCCTCACTGTTTGATTTCATACGTGTGCTCTGCCATGCCACATCTTTCAATGTTTTCAAAACTCAACTATGTTAATCTGTTTTAGAAACCTTAAATGGTGTTTTAAACATATTTTGAGCTGAGCTGCATATTTTTACTATTACCCGAAAGGCTTTTGAGATTCTGACTGAGTAAGGCCGAGGGCCTATATTGTGAGGATACTTTTAGGTCGGGCTACATGTCGCAGTAGTGATACACTAATTATGATAATGAGGTCGAGGGCCTGCAATTGTACGCCACGAGGTGGCTTGATATTGATATGAGACTGAGAGCCTGTTTAGGATGCCACGAGGTGGCTTGATATTGCGCTTGGGCCGTAAGGGTCACCTCCAGAAGTCTACACACCTCCAGTGAGCGCGGGTGCCCATTGTGACATGAGATGTAGCCCGAGGGGCTGATTTCATGTTATTGTGCCTGAGGGGCAGTTCTTATATGTTTACCATTCCTAGTTGTTTTTCCTATCTGTTGTTGACTACTTAAAAAGGTGTCTTTTATGAGATTTCATTGTTAAATTGTGTTACTGATTTTGTTATGCCTCTAATAGCTAAATATTGTGTTTAACATGATTTTATATCGTTTAGTCTTCATTTATTCTTATTACTCACTGAGATGGAAGTACTCACTTTACTCCCTGAACCTTTGTATGTAGATTCGGGCGCTACAGGTCCTGCTACTAAGGGTTGACAGTTCCAGCAGATCTTTGGAGGTTTACTAGGTAGCTGCTTGACAATTCGCATCCCAGTGCAACCTCCCTCTATCTTATTTATTTTCTGATTCAGTTATTTAGTAGGGGAGTAGACTTTCAGGCTAGTAGTATTATTTTAGATGCTCATAACTGGAGACACCCCGATGTAGGGTTGTGTTGGTTTTTATTTCCACAAATTATATTGTTAAATGCTTATTTTGAAATTTTTATTTTTAATTAAAGACTTTATAGTTATTACTTTAATTTCTTAAAGTGAATTGGAGATGTGTCGGTTGGCCTTGTCTTCACAAGAGGCGCCATCACGAGTGGGTTGCGCTTAGGGTCGTGACAACTAGCTATAAATAAAAGTATGAATATTGAAACGCTAAATGTTGAGCGATAAAAATATTCCTGAAATATTGACTGACTTTTATACCCTTCAAAATTAGATTAATTTTTAAACAAAACAATAGAATATGGATAAAATTGTAAGATTTAGTGCGAGTTTGAAACTAACTAATACTATAAATTTTAAAATCATAAAACTACGTGAATTATAGTGTCTAAAATATAGGAGTTTGTTACCAACTAATAGTAGTTTTTCTTAAAGCCACCTTGTCACGATCCTGATTTCCCACCCTCGGGAGTCGTGATGGCGCCTACTCGTAGAAGTTAGACAAGCCGCGAAATATAGAAATCACTAAATCTTATATTTTAACCCTTTTTAACAGCTTAGATTAACAGGTAATCAACATTGAATATTAAAGATAAACAGAACAAGCGAAAGACTTAAACATATAAAAATAACCAAAGCCAGTACTACAATGCCAATATTCTCCTCTACCCGGAATCCGGTATCACAATATCACGGACTGTCTAGGAGCACCACATACAATGTCTGAAAAAAGAAATACAGTTTGTCTCGGAAACAAGTAAAAACAGAACACATCATAATATAGAAGAGAACGCCGGGCCTACGGACGCCTGCATGACTACCTCGGGATCTCTAGCTGGACTGAAGGCAGCCTCCCCAAGTGCTACTATCCAAAAGCTGCTCAGGGATCTGCACATAGTGCAGAGTGTAGCATTAGCACAACCGACCCCATTTGCTGGTAAGTGCATGACCTAACCCTGGCGAAGTAGTGACGAGGCTAGGACCAGACTCCAGATAAACCTGTGTAGTTATATAATATACAGCAAAAAATAAAACAGGAATAAACTAATAAAGATGGGAGAGGGTACATACTGCGGGGAAATATCAAATCCAACAAAAATTTAAGATAAAAATAAGAGAACAATTTTGGATCTACAACAAACAATAATAATATTATTGCGGCGCACAACCCGATCCCTATCATTTAATACTGTTGCGACGTGCAACTTGATCCAACTATATCATTATTGCGGCGTTCAACCCGATCTATTTATATAACTGTTGCAGCGTGTAAGCTGATTCATTTATATCATTGTTGTGGCGTGCAACTCGATACATTTTTTTTTAAATCCCTCCCAAATTACTAGCCCTCCCATTATTAACATTGTTGCGGAGCGCAACCCGATCCAAATATGACATTTTTACAGCGTGCAACCCGATCCAAATATAATATTGTTGCGGCGCGTAACCCGATCCAAATATACAGTCAACAACAATCACAACAAGAGTTCCGACAAGGGATTAATAAAGAACTACACTATCCCAGCAAGTGAATTGACAGTATAAGTAAATACGTCTCGACAAAGGAGAAACAACTATAACCAATCTTATTCCGACATCTAAATACCTCAGCTAATACCAATTCTTAATCATAAGTAATTTCTACGAGAACAATCTAAATCCTTGCTCAATACCGAGAATCATCAACTTAAGCATTTGTATTATTATTTAAGAAAATAATAATTCACAATTTAAGACTCACGGTCATGCTTGACACAAACGTATCGCTACTCGTCACCATGCCTATATGTCGTATTCAACAAGAAGCAAATAGCAAATAGGACACAACTCCTAATCCCTCGAGCTAAGGTTAGACCGAACACTTACCTCGAACTTCCAAGACCAACTCAAGCCTCAAACACCGCTATTCCTTTTGAATTTGTCTCCAAATCAATTGTATCTAGACATAATCGACTTAATAACATTAATAATCGCTAAACAATCCAATTTCAATGCTTAATTATAGCTTTCTAATCATTCTTCCAAAAAAGTCAAAAATTGATCTCGGGCCCGCTTGGTCGAAATACGAGGTTCGGACCAAAATCCGATCACCCATTCACCCACGAGCCTGAATATATAATTTTGTTTTGAAATTTGACCCCAAAATGAGGTCAAATTCCCAAATAATCAAAAAGCCCTAACTCTACCCAAATTCCTAATTTTCTACCCTTAATCTCATGTTTTAGGCCTAGAAATCTAATAAGTGTTTGATAAAAATGAAAGAAAATGAGCTTAGGATTACATACCTATGAAACTATGGTGAAGTTACTCTTCAAAAATCGCCCAAGAGGTGTGGAGAAGATGAAGTTTATGAAAAATATTGGAATTCCCGAAACGTGTTCTGTTTTTTTTAACTTAAAAATAACTGGGAGAATTTGGCCTACGTGTTTGCGATAGGCTCATCGCGTTCGCAATGTGTTAGGCCTGACAGACCTTCGCATTCGCGATAATGGGCTCACATTCGCGAAGAAGTAACTCCTCGAGCCTTCGCGTTCGCGTCCAGGTGGTCGCGTTCGCGTAGGTATAATACCCCTTCCCCTACCCAGGCTCATAAGCCTTCGCGTTTGCGAGTGCTGGGTATCATTCACGAAGATGAAATTTGGCACCTGGGAGATTTGCCTTACGCGTTCACGAGTGGGCCCACACGCGAAGAACAAAATCCCTAGGCACTGAACAGCAAAAACCTGCAACTTTTTATGAGTTCAAAACCTTCCGAAACTCACCCGAGCCCTCGAGGCTCCAAACCAAATATACACACACCCTAAAAAACATCCTATGAACTTATCCATGTAATCAAATCACCAAAATAACATCATGAACATCGAATTAACCTTCAAAATCAATGAAATTTCTCAAAACTTCTTTAAATATCAAATTTTGCATTTAAGGTCTGAATCACGTCAAATGGATTCAATTTCTTACCAATCTTTACCGACAACATATATAAATTATATTGAACATGTACCGGGCTCCGAAACCATAATACGGGCCCGATACCATAAATTTCACATAGCATTTCACTTTCAAAAAACTTTATACTTTTCACAAAATAATTTCTTTTAAAATTTTATTTCACGGACTTGGGACCTCGAAATTCGATTTCGGGCATACGCCCAAGTTCCATATTTTTTCAAGGACCCTCCGAGATTATTAAATCACAATTGTGGGTCCGTTTAACCAAAATATGCCGCTAAGACTTAAGGGTAAGTTTTATAGAGTGGTGGTTCGACCTGCTATGTCACATGGGGCTGAGTGTTGGCCAGTCAAGAACTCCAACATGCAGAAGATGAGAGTAGCAGAGATGAGGATGTTGAGATGGATGTGTGCAGGTACCGGGAGACATAGGATTAGGAATGAAGATATCCAGGACAGAGTGAGAGTAGCCTCCGTGGAGGACAAGATGTGGGAGTCGAGGCTGAGATGGTTCGGACATGTTAAGAGAAGAAGCATTGATGCTCCAGTTAGGATGTGTGAGAGGTTGGCCATGGAGAATTTGAGAAGAGGTCGAGGTAGGCCTAAGAAGTATTGGGGAGAGGTGATTAGGCAGGAGATGGCATTGCTTCAGCTCACTGAGGACATGACCCTTGATAGGAGAGTGTGGAGGTCGAGGATTAAGGTAGAGGGTTAGTAGGTAGTTTATAGTTGTTCATTGATAGTCTTAGTAGTATGCATGTCCCTTCGTATTTTTAGGTTTTTATTATGTTATGTGGTTTTGTTTGCCTCAGGTATTGTATTCCATGTTGCTACTATTTGGTACCACTTATCCTTTATCTCTCCCTTTTTCTTTTATCTTCCATCTTTCTTCCTCCCTTGCTTTCCTCTTCTTCTTCTTGCCCTTCCTGAGTCGAGGGTCTATTGGAAACAGTTTCTCTACCTGCATTAGGTAGGGGTAAGGTCTGCGTACATGTCACGATTGAGATTTTTTACCATCGAGAGTCGTGATGGCGCCTACTAATAGGAGATAGGCAAGACAATTAACTTAACACTTCTCTTAACAACATTAATCATATAAGGAAAGACGAGTCAATTAACATAAAAGCAGAAGTCTTAAAAGCATAGATAACTGAAAACCAAAAATACAGAAGCTTAACATTTCTCTACCCAAGACTGGTATCACTAACTCACGAACTACTAAAAAGTGCTAAAAACAAGTCTGAATAAAAGTACATCAATGTTTGTCTCGGTATAAAGAAAATAAACTAATAACATAGAAGGGACTCCGGCCTGCGGACGCCAGCTAGGCTAACTCGAAAGTCCCTGGACTAAAGTCAGCTCTCAATCAACTACTGTTGTGGTCCAAAAGCCGCTCCGATACAGTGATCTGTGCAAAAGAGCACAGAAGTATAGCATCAGTACAACCGACCCCATGTGCTGGTAAGTGCCTGGCCTAACCCCGACGAAGTAGTGACGAGGCTAGACAGGACTACCAAACCAACCTGTGCAGATATATATACAAGTACAACAAAATAATAGCGGAAAGTAAACAATTAAAACTGGGAGGGGAACATGCTTATGGGGTAGCAGATAAAATGATATATCAAGAATAGTAAGGAAACTACATCTGATTTCTTCTAACACAGAATAAGGGGAAACAAACCACTTTTACTTGTTTCAATCTCCTCTCGCTGCAGGCGTGCAACTCGATCCCATTTCTCAAAATATCATGTGGTAGGCGTACCACTCGATCCCATTTCATAATATCACGTGGTAGGCGTACCACTCGCTCCCATTTCATAATATCACGTTGTAGGCGTACCATCGATCCCATTTCATAATATCACGTGGTAGGTGTACCACTCGCTCCCATTTCATAATATCACATGGTAGGCGTACCACTCGATCCTATTTCATAATATCACGTGGTAGGAGTACCACTCGCTCCCAGTTCATAATATCTCGTGGTCGGCGTACCACACGATCCCATTTCATAATATCTCGTGGTTGGCATGCCACACGATCCCATTTCTTTCAACACAATACACAAAATAATTTCGGCAAGGGAACAAAATAATATAATAAACTATCCCGGCAAGGAAACAAGATAATATAGTAAACTATCCCTGCAACGGAGATCCAGCTATAACCAAACTTATTCAATTTCTACTTAACACATTTAAATCAATGCTCAGTCTAAAAAATTACTGGCTCAGTGTTTAAAGATTTCCAACCAAGTCCTCATAAACAACAATTAAGCATTCGATAATTTAGCAATTTAGGACTCACGGTCATACTCGACACCAGTGTATAGATACTCGTCACCATGCCTATACACCGTACTCGACAAATAGCGATTAGCAAATAAGACTCTACTCCTATTTCCTCAAGCCAAAGTTAGATCAAACACTTACCTCGGTCCAAAGAATAGCAATCAATCCTCAAATACCGCCTTTCCTCTACAATCCGACTCTGAAACAATGATATCTAGGTATAATTAATTCAATAATATCAATAAACACTCAATGGCAACATCCCATAGCCTAGATATGAATTTCCTAGCATTCTTCCAAAAATACCAAAATTCGACATCGGGCCCACATGGTCCAAACACGAGGCTTGGACCAAAACCCAATCACCCATAACCCCACGAGTTCAAATATGCAATTTGTTTTAAGATTCGACCCTAAATTGAGGTTGAATCACCCAAAATTCTCAAAACCCTCACTCTACCCAAAACCCCTAATTTCTATTTTGATTTCATGTTTTTAGGCATAGGAATTCACTAATTAATGAAGAAAAACGAAGGACTTAGGTGGGGAATTACTTACCCAAAGACTTTGGTGAAAAAGAGCTTCAAAAATCGTCCCTAGAGCTTGGAGAAGACAAGTTTTATGAAAGAATGGGAATAATCCCCTAACTATTCTGTTTTAGAACTTTAAAATCATTGGGAAAAAATGCCCTTCGCGTTCGCGGGGAAAGGGCCGCGTTCGCGAAGGGTAAGCTGGGGTCTGTATCGCGATCGTGTGGAAGGAAACGCGAACGCGTAGAAGGAAAAAGGCTGGGGTCCTGGGTTTACTCTACGTGAACGCGTAGGTACATACGCGAACGCGATGAATGGTGAGCTAATACTATGCGAACGCGAGGACAAGTTCGCGAACGCAATGAAGGAATTACTGGGGCCCTGAATTTGGCTTACGCGTTCGCGAGGGTCAAGACGCGAACGCGAAGGGGAAAGAAACAGAGCTACGCGGACGTGAGGGGACTAATGCGAACGCGATGAAGAAAATCCCTGTCTAAAAATTGCAGAAAATATGCGAACTCCCTAAGTCCAAAACCACCCCGAACACCTGCGAAAATACTCCCGAGCCCTCGGGGCTCCTAACCAATCACATACACTAACTCAACAACATTCTACGAACTTAACCGTACGATCAAATCGCCAAAATAACATCATAAACGAGGAATCAAACCTCAAAATCAATACTTTTTCATCCAACTTCATAAACTTCAAAATTTTAGATATTTAGGTCCGAAACACGTCAAATGGCGTCCGATTTCGACCAAACTTTACAGAAAGTGCTTAACACATATTTAAGACTTGTACAGGGCGTCGGAACCAAAATACGAGCCTGATACAACAGTCTTTTAATCAATTTTCATTTCTATTTTCCTTAATAATTCCAGAAAAAAATTTCACAGAAAAATTCTTTTCCTCGGGTTCTAGACCTCGGATTTCGACTCCGGGCACATGCCCGAGTCCCATATTTTTCTACGGATCCTTCGGGACCGTCAAATCACGGGTCCGGGTCCGTTTACCAAAAATATTGACCAAAGTCAACTTTAATCATTTTAAAGCCTTGAAATTTTTCACAGAATTTAACATATAATCTTTCCGGCTACGCGTCCGGACTGCGCACGCAAATTGAGGCAAGTACAAATGAGGTTTTCAAGGCCTCAAAAGTGCAGAATGAAAGAAAAAAATGGTGATGACCCTTTGGATCGTCACAGTACAGACTATCCTCCCCAGACCCCACTTGTTGGGATCAAATTAGGTTTTTTGTTGTTGTTGTTGTTGTTATGTGTTGTTTATCTTACAAATTGAAATTCTATATAGCAAATTATATATATATATATATAGACACACATACATAAAAATATTAAGACACTAAATAATGATTGGCAAAAATATCAACGCCCACACATACAAGCTTTAGAGTTGCATGGTAGACATGAATAGGTTTGAATATGAGTCTTTGCGTGACAGAATGAATTTTATTCCTTCGAATAAATTATACAATGAATTTTCAATCTATATCTAAGATAAATAGTTAAAAAGAAACGTTTACAAGTCAACAACAAGAATATGACGTTTTATTGGGTAGATATAACGACGATCTTTTAATATGGGTTGAGATCCCCTCCGGTATTCATCCGTCTAGTATTTCTCAATGGAGTGGTAAGACATTGACGCGTCAATCCAAACATTTAATAAGTAAGTTAATTTATTAGATGTTGAACTTAATTTTTATAATGTGTCATTAATAAAAAAAAGTACTCTTTATGAAATAAACAATAAATAATATTATTTTTATAAATAATAATTAAAGAAGGATCAAGCATATAAAAAAAAACTGTTACATCATACATCATTTTGTGAGTCATTTTTGTAGTACTTTAAGATCAAGGAAAATTTCTTCCTAGAGTTCCATTGCCGTGAACTTTGACGCCGGAAGCATAGACACGTAACCCAATATTCTAACTTAGTCTAAGATTCCTTTTCAAAACTTACGGGTTGAATTTGAATGTCCCACCTCATTTTTTCAATAATTCTTTATTGGCATAATACTTTTAAATCATCCCTAAACTTGAGTCAGATTATAAATATTCTTCTTGAACTATATCTGATTTTAATTACCCTCCTCAACTTGGTCTTTTGAGAGTCATTATTCCCTAGATGTTGATGTGGTAAAAAGTGTGGGTGCACTCACCTGCCACGTGGATTTTTCTGTCTATGTGACATTTTGTTTGAAAAATAAAATATTTTTTTTACCTTTTTAATAATATTACTTTTTAGATAAAATTTTTTGAATACAATTTATAATAAAAGTTGGATAGAACTACATTATTTAGGCTAAATATTTTTATTTGGCCAAAAATAATAAAGTTTAGTTAATCTTTTATTGAATGTAAGCTGAAAATAATGATTTATACAGTTCATATAAATATTCAAGGCATCTAAAAAGTTATAAAAAATACATAGTTTGAAATTAACTATTTTGGCTATAATTTTTTA
>MU674957.1:16988-56009 GCA_026770625.1 Nicotiana glauca
CCCCCACATCTCGTCTCCCTCACTTCCCCTGTTTTTCAGAGACCACCCCTTAGAACCCTAGAGCCGCCCCTAAATCCTCATCACTTCTGGTGGCGTCCCCACCTCCGTTCACCACCAAATTAACAACCTAGAACTCCCTCTCTCCCCTCATTCCAAATTCTTACTTCACTTCCCTCGAATCACCCTGGAAATCTTCGAATCTTAGATCAAAAGACGAACCCTAGAAATTCCAAATCGGGTTCTGTGGGAATTTCGAGTCCAATTTGGTTTTGGTCGTGTTTTGTTTATAAGAACACACAATTGATATCATATTTGGCCGAAAATCCATGAAGTTGAAGATTCAGACTCCATTCCTCAAGTTCAACTTTTATTAGGTATTTTCTTTTCTTCTTTCCGGTTTGTTCTAGCTTTCATCTTCTTTTTCTGTTTCTCTATTTCTTCTCTTCTTCTTGATTTCTTTTTGAATTATTCCAGAGTAATTTGCATGAGTAATTCTGACTTTTCATTTTTTTATTATTAATATAGTTAGACCGTAATTCAGCTAATTTGGATTAGTTAGTTTGGTAATAGGTCACTTAGGCTAAATTTTAAAAGTGTTAGAACATGTCAGCATGTGTTACTTAAGCTTGCAACTTGTTAATTAGGTAAGTGCTAATTGGGGCCGTTTGGTTTTCTGATCATGTGGGTTGGGTTTTGGGTAAGTTCCGACTCACTTTGGGTTAGAATAGTTGGGTCAAAATTGACCCATGACCCGTCTTGGTTCAGGGTAATTTCAGGGTCATTAGGGGGTAGTTTAGGTAATTGGGTTAGGAAATCTTTGACAATAGAAATAGGAAGCTTCTAGTAGGGGTTTAAACAAAATTTCAGACTCTTTGGTAGTTTAACTTGGGTAGCATGTCAAGAATTAAGGGATCCTAAGCTAAAATGAGAATTAAAGAGGGGGTCAGGTGCAAAATTGAAAACAGAAGGGCTGCCCTACTTTCTTGCCTATAAAGGCATCATTTCTTTCCTTTGAAGGCAGACTTTTGAGAGATAAAATTCAGGAAAAACAAAGACGGCTAAAATTTCAGTGAAAATTACTATTTCATTGAACTCCTTCTATGATTTCTTAAGCTTTCAATTTCTGAAAAGATTTTCTGATTGATCGAGTGCTAAAATGGATTGAAGTTGGGTGTTTAAGGTTTAGTTTTGAAGTTGTTGTGGTTATTGTTCGAGTGAGACTGTTTTCTACTGCTTTCATATTCATTCTGCTTTGAACTGGTGTTGCTGGTGCTGGCTTCTGCTAGTATTACTACTGATTCCTCACTTTGTTCTTTGCCCTTCAATATCCAGGTACTATTCTTGAGATCTGCAGAATGTGAACTCAGATTTGATGAAATGAAATGAAAGAAGGATTTTGAAACAATGCATTAAATTTTGTTTATAGCTTAGTCGTACTCTTGTTTTTCCTTTGTTCATGAAATATCATTCATGCTTGCCTTGGAGGTCATCAGATGGTAGATTAGTTTGATCTATCCTTTATCATGTTTAGCCTTGGTAGTTTAGCTTTAAACTTGTTTTGTAATACTGAATGAATTATGGACTTTAGCTCTTAAGTTAGTTTGGATCTGTGTTAGAGGTTCTTTAAATATTATAGTTGCATAAGTTCCATGCTTAACTTGCTGTGTACTTTGGACCTTGTGTAGTTTTGGGTTGAGGTCAATTGATGGCACATGGTGAATGACTATATGCAAGTTTGCTAAAAATTGCTAGTTATTGGTTTTCCTGTGTAAAATAGGCTATATTAGCACCTTGTTGCTAGCCATTTGAAGGTTTAAAAGTTAAAATTGACTACTGCCTTGGTTGCTAGAGTTGGATTTCCAGAATTGCTTTTTAAAATCAAGTAGTTAGTTGAAATTCTGTGCAACTGTTCATGAGATCAGTGTTAATTCCAAACTTGTGTATATTACCTTGTTGTCCCTACAGGGACTCAATCCTTAGTCTCAGTAGCGCGTTTGCATTATGTTTTCAAATTGGGCTACCTTGGCTCAGCCCAAGCCATTAAGAAATCAGCAAGCTTTTGGTATGGGCTACTGGGTTTCATTTCGAGCCCAAAGTTTGGAGTGGTTGTCTGTTTAATTTTAATCGGTATTTCAATGTCCAGCAATTGTTAATATAATTTGATGGCTGCTCAATGTCAAATTGACAAACCTGCTGATGTCTAAGTTCCTTTGTTGGCATGTTTTAAAAATCTAATTGTTTTCTACTATTGTACGGGTTTAGTTGCTAATCCCTGAATGTCCAGCTTGTGCATGCTTCGTATGAATTGGGCTCATATTGGGGCTGAACCTGAAATAGTTTGTCTAAAATCAGAATGGCCTATTTGGTATCATTTGGGCCTGTTTGATGCGTGCCTCTAATTACTAAGCCAATCTCAAACAATAGCTAAATGATTAGAATCCTTTAATTTTTCTTTAAATAAAATTGGGAGGTGAGCCGTAATAGGTGAACGATTAGTTTATGGCCCTCAATATTTTTATCAAATTTTAAATAAATAGATTCGAGGTATGCCATGCCGAACAAAATCTCAATTGCATGGCCCTCATTTAGTTAATTTTGTATTGAACCTTAGAATTCGAGGCGTGCCATTTAGTAAATTCCAGGGCCCTCGCAAAGTGTAAACGCGTAGTTGCTTTAGGCGCGTATTTTAATAATCTACTTTCCTAAACTCGGGTGCACATTTATGTGACCCAAATCCAAATCTTAACGATGTTAAAATCTGTCAAAAATCACGGGTACATTTATGTGACGTGGTTCGAGACGTGTTTTAATAACGTTGTACTTTTCTCTAAAAATGAATAAAAGCGGTTAAAACTAAAATTTGCACATAGGTTTATAATTGTTTAAAATAAGATAATTAAGCCGAATATAACAGTTGAGCGTTCGTGCTAGAACTATGGAACTCGGGAATGCCTAACACCTTCTCCTGGGTTAACAGAATTCCTTACCCGGATTTCTAGTTCGCGGACTGTTAAATAGAGTCACTCTTTTCCTCGATTCGGGATTTTGGGTACATAGTCTAGAACATATACCTAGGTTTTGAACCTAGGATAACTCAACCTCATGCTGGATACCTAGTAAGTACGCTTGTTTGCATCATGCGCATTTGACTTAGGGGACTCAACACAGGGGTTGGTTCCATCTAGGACAGGTGTACCCAAAATAATAGACCATCCTGATGCATCCTACTTGTGCATTTATCTGCTTTGGATTTGCATGCTGACCGGCTTTTAAATAAAAAGGGAGAGTTTGAAAAAGAAAATAGCAGTGTGAGGGTTAAGAGAGGTAATTACCCGTTTTGAAAGAAAAACCAATGTCCAAGTGGTACTGAAACTCTGTTGAATTTTTGAGAAAAATAAAAAAAAAGGAATGAAAGGTTTTGTTTTCAAAAATAGTTGGTTTTGTTTTATTTGCCCGAACTACGCCAGTTTGATTCCCACAGGGCGTGGGATACGTAGGCAACCCCCATCGGGTCCAACTTTCCTTTTGCAAATTTAGCCCAAAGAGAACAAACTTCTATTTTTAATGTAAAGGGATGCAATTCATGTCGTAAATAGCCGAGTGTCCCTAAAAGGGCGCCGGAAGGCTATTTTTGTAAGAACAACCACTTTTGGTCATTTTTTTAATTTGGGTCAGTTAGCGAGCACAACCTTAAAATCCTCCTCCCCGAAGTGCTGAAAGGACGTATTTGCAAAATTTGTAAAGGTGGGTTTTAGTTCAAAATAAACTTTTGAAAATTGGTGTTGTTTCCTTTGAGTCAAAATTAGTCATAGTTTTCTTTTAATCACCTTAATAAATGTGCAGGATGAGCACAATTCAAAATGAACCTTTCTCAATCATGAACAAAATCCCCTTGGAGTTGCATATGTGGTGGGATGATCTAGGTAAAGAAGGGCAAGATGAGGTCAAACAATATTTGGGAGGTCTTACTGGTCTATTGGAGATCAGGCCCAAGGGAGAAATCATAAGGGAATTGGTTACATGCTGGGACCCGGCACACAACGTGTTCCATTCTTCAGATTTTGAAATCACCCCGACATTAGAAGAAATAGCCGGGTACATTGGGAGTGTTGAGGTTCCTTTAAGACACAAGTACTTTGTTGCCCCGAGAACCATAGCGGTGCACAGATTCTTAGACTCACTAAAGATAAGCAGGGGGATCCACAACCCGGATTTGGCAGCTGGCTTTTGTACTCCACAATTTATATACCAGAGATATGGCCACATAGAGGGGTTCAACAATCCGGGAAACAAAATATGCAGCAAAGGAAACCGCCTCAAATGGGAAGAATATAGACGTTTTGCTTTTATGGTGGTCTTCTTGGGGCTTCTGGTGTTCCCTAGGAAAGATGGAAATATCGACATAAAAATAGCTGGGGTTGTCAGCACTTTACTCACCTAGGCTAAAAGTAACCTTGCGCCCATGATAGTAGCTAAAATCTTCCACGCTCTCACCGCCTGCAAAGCCGGAGGAAACTTTTTTGAGGGGTGCATCTTGTTGTTGCAAATATGGATGATTGAACACATATGCCATCGTCCTCAATTCATGAGTTATGGGTCAATGAAAAAAACCTGTATAGAGGAATTTTATACGAGTATTGATGGGATTAGCTTGCCTGAAGGGGTCAAAGGATGGATATCATACTTCCGGTCCATCACTGCCAGCCAAATAGAGTGGACGGTCGGATGGTTGCCTGTAGATGAGATCATGTATATGCCAGCAACTAGGCCTCACTTCCTCTTGATGGGTCTTAGGAGCATCCAGACTTATGCCCCGTATTGAGTTTTAAGACAGCTCGGGAAATGCCAAATAGTGCCAAAAGATGAAGATCATAGTGCCCAAGTAATTGAGATTGGTCCTCATGGCCAGTTTCCTGAAGCAGTAGTCCGCCAGATTTGGAGTGAGTGTCAATACTTGACGGCGAATACCTGTGTACGGGATCGATCCAAAGGAGAAGTTTCACCTGGGTATCATGCTTGGTATAGAAGGGAAATTGCGTTTGGGAGGCCGGCCAAAAGACCCCACCTCCAGGATTTTGTCGAGTCATCACAAGAATAGTGGGCTTGGTTAGCTAAGGAGAATGAATACAGGGCCAAAATAGGAGAGCTGGAAAAGCAGGTCCGGGACATTCAGTTTGAAAACAATTTGCAAGTCGCAGCCGATGAGGGAGAAAAGAGGAAGCTAGCTAAAGAAAATGAAGCCCTTCTAGCTTAAATTTGAGAGATGAAAATAGCAGCCGAAAATCCTGCCAGGAGTGCAAGGGATGAAAAACTTATAAAGAACCTTAGGCAGAAAGCGGATGATTATGGTTTTGATTTGAACAAAGCGGAGAATGAGTTGGCAAGGGCGCAAATACAACTGGCTAAGAATGCAGAAGAAAGAGCATGCCTTGTTAGGCATTTAAAAGAGCAATATGACAATGAGGTTACGGGGGTTAAAGAAAAGGGTCATCACTATCGAAAACAAAATGAGAAAACAAGCCAAGGATTTTAAAGCTGAAAGGGAACAATGTTATGATCTTATGGCTCAGATGGAGGAAGAAGTACAACAGCTGCAAAATCAACATTTCCACGACACTCAAGTGTTAGAGGCCCTTAATCCGCAGGTCGGGCATCTACTTCAGGAAAAGGGTAGGATCAGAGAGAAGATCAGGGCCATTGCCGATTATATTATTGTGAAGTGCCAAGCATGTGAGGATATGACCCATACCACTTTCTTGGCAGCAGTGATGACATTTGTTCGACAAATCATGAGTGATTTAGAGAAGCTCCAAGGGGATCTTGCACATAGGCCCACGGCGAGGCCGAATGATGCCCCGCAGGCACTAGGAGTTTTTGAGGCATTAATGTATTCGTGATTGTTGAGTCTGTACTTTTCTGCTTTTGAAGTTTGTCAGTTAAATTAGAGTCTGTAGTTCTTTGAGTCAGCATTTTCATCTTTTCAGAGTCTTTTAGTTGCTTCTGAGTCTTGAGTTTCTCGAGTCATTGTAATCAGAGTATTTGCTTTTTATGAAAAATTGAAAATCTCAAAATATTTTTTTGTTATTTATTTTTCGTTTATATCTTCCAGAACTACGCTTGATCTGATTCATGCGGGTTAATGATACATAGGCAATCTCCATAGGATTCAATCGTAACCAAATACAAAAAGGAAAAAGAAAAGAGAGGAAAAACAAGAGGGAAAAAACCAAAAAAAAAGAGAAAAACAAGAGAAAAAGAGAGAAAAATAAGAAAGTGAGAGAAGAAAACAATGGCAAAACAAGAGGGTGGGATGAGAGAACAAAAACAGAGAGAAAGCAAAGGCAAGATAAAGAGAAATGAAAAAGAAAGAAGTGGCAAATGGAAATAGGGAAAGCCAGGATGATGCATGCAACCGATTAAAGGCATAATAGAAATGGTTAACTGCTTAGGTGCATTCATACCCCAAATGTGCGGTTACCAATCTGTTAAAGCCCTGACCACTAACAAAATTGTTGTTGATGTATTGAGTCCAGGCAGGTGTTAGTTGATTGGCATTCTGGCACCTCACTTCTACAACACCCGGTCCAAGGACAAGCTGAACATGGCCAACCAATAAGTAGAGGCGAGTATTGTCGACCCGCCAAAAGAGGTGGAAGAACTGGATGTTAATGCGATGAAAGAAGAGATGTATAAGTTAAAGCAACAAATGGCTGAAATATACCAGGCCTGGTCAAAGGGGCATCCACCACCGGTTTATCCCGCCAACCTTACTTCTATCCCACCATTAGCCCAACCTCAGGAGCCTCCTACTGTGAATTCATCTCCAACCTTTCCCACCTACCAACAATGCTATGGCACCACCTCCTAAACACCACCAGCTCCACCACCCAAACAAGTCCCATACCCTCCTCTACTGATCACTCCTGTTTTTGTGGTACCTCCACCCACTACATTACATCGATCTTCTAGTGAGCCTCTGTTTCAGACTCACGACAACCATTATTATCCCCCAGAACCGACCTTCAAAGCACTAGATCCATGTTCTTACACTCCTCATTTTGATCTCTCGACAGAAACTGAGAAGCCTCCTAAGAATTATGAGCAGGAAGAGATGATTAGAAAAGTCAAGAGCTTGGAGCAATCTTTCAGGAATATGCAGGGGCTAGGTGGACAAGTAAGCGTGGCCTATAAGGATCTGTGTCTATTCTCAGATGTCCAATTACCAGCAGGGTTCAAGCTGCCCAAGTTTGATTTATATGACGGTTATGGTGATCCAGTGGCACACCTGAGAGGTTTTTGTAACAAGATGAGAGGGGCAGGTGGAAGAGATGAATTACTGATGGTGTATTTTAGTCAAAGTTTAAGTGTCTCAGCTTCGGAATGGTACACCCGACAAGATCATGGTCGGTGGTACACTTGGGACGATCTGGCACAAGCATTTGCCTACTATTTTCAGTACAATCTTGAAATTGTCCCAGACCATATGTCGTTGACCAAGATTGAGAAGAAACCCATTTAAAGTTTCAGAGAATACGGCTTCCGTTGGAGAGAGAAAGCAGTGAGGGTTGACCCTCCTATGAAAGAGAGTGAAATGGTTGATTATTTCTTGCAGGCCTTGGAGCCCACTTATTTCGGTCACTTGGTGTCAGCGGTAGGGAAATCCTTCAATAAAGTGGTAGAAATGGGAAGCGTGGTAGAGGAAGGACTCAAGTCCAACAAAATCATGAGTTATTCAGCAATCAAGGTGACCTTCCAGGCCATTCAAAATGGCACTGGGGGTGTACCGGGGTAGAAGAAGAAAGAAGACGTTGCAGTAGTTGAGTCAAGAGCTTGGTCCAGGGGCCGTCACCTTACTATAACCAGCCTCGACCCCACCCCCAAACTTACCCCCACACTCTATATAGCCCACCACACACTACTACCCACCTCCAGATCCCCACTTCTCTGTCCATCATGCTCAAACATACACTCAACCTCCTGGCCATGCACAATGGCATACACCAACCCTAAAAAACACCTACTCAACTCCACAAAATACCTATCCACCCCCAAGAGCCTACAGAAATTCCCCTGGAACAGGTTTCCGACCAAATCAAGCCTTCAAGAATAAGAGGTCACAGAAGCAGAAAACTTTCACTCTATTGGGAGAATCATATACCAGTCTATTCCACGGGTTGAGACAGTTGGGTATGTTGAATCCGATTGAGCCTAAGCTGCCAAACCCCCCTCCGAGAAATCTTGACCACTCGGTGAGTTGTGAATATTGTTCAGGGGCTCCGGGGCATGACACAGAGAAATGCTGGAAATTGAAAATAGCCATTCAAGAGCTCATTGATACCCGTCGGATCGAGGTTCAAGCCCCGAAAATGCCCAATATCAACCAAAATCCGCTTCTGGCCTATCATGAGACCAATATGATTGAGATAGTGCAAAAAGAAGGAAAGCCTAATAAGCCCTCACAAACTATAATGATGATCAGGTCCAGTGAAGTCAGGCCAAGTGAGAAGTTAACTAGTGAGAAGTTTTTGATCAAGTTGAAGGAGACAGATAGTAAACCAATTATGGTGGTTCAGAAAGAGTCTTCAAGTACGGTTGCAGTGAAATAGGAAAAAGCAAAAGTGGTAGTGCCAGGGGTAGCTACCAAGCCCGTTGTAGTTGTGGAAGGTGCTCGCACAGAACCTGTTATCATCAAACCAGTAACTCAGCTACCAATAGTCAACAGCAAGGTCGTCCCTTGGAATTATAGCCGAATGACAGTGCTCTACAAAGGGAAAGAGGTTAAAGAAGAAGTTTGTGAGACCCATGGTCTAACTCGATCATGGAGATGCTTTTCCCCCGAGTAGTTAAGAAAAGCCAAAACCTCCAAAGACAACCCAGTGTTAATGAAGAAAGCTATGACTGAAGAAGAAGCGGAAGAATTCTTAAAGAAGATGAAGGTGCAGGACTATTCTATTGTAGAGCAGTTGAGAAAGACCCCTGCTCAGATCTCATTGATCTCATTGTTAATCCATTCGTACGAGCACCACTGGGCGTTGATGAAAATCTTGAATGAGGCCCACGTTCCTGACAAGATCTTTGTAAACCATATGGAAAAGATAGAAAACAAAATTTTTGAGGTAAACAGAGTCACTTTTTTTGATGATGAATTGCCCGTGGTAGAAAACAAAATTTTTGAGGTAAACAGAGTCACTTTTTCTGATGATGAATTGCCCATGGAGGGCAGTGAGCATAATAGAGCCCTTTATCTTACGGTGAAGTGTGAAGATTCCGTGGTTACCCGGGTACTAATTGATAATGGGTCTAGCGCAAACATTTGCTCTCTCTCCACCCTGGACAAATTGAAAGTGGACAATGAAAGAATTCACAAGAATAGTATTTGCATTCGGGGCTTCGACGGTGGAGGGAAAGATTTCAGTTGGGGACATAGTGCTAGAACTGACAATATTTCCAGTTGAATTTACTATGGAATTTCAAGTGCTGGATGTGGCAGTTTCTTACAATCTGTTGCTGGGTCGACCTTGGATTCATGCCACTAAGGCAGTGCCATCTATCCTGCACCAGATGGTTAAATTTGAATGGGACAGACAGGAAATTGTGATGCACGGAGAGGATAGTTTGTGTGCCCAGAATGATGCCATTATACCTTTTATCAAAGTTGAAGACGATAAGGGACCGTGGGTCTATCAGGTCTTTGACGCAGTGTCAGTTGAAAAGATCCCAGAAGGGGGGTGTGTTCCAATTCCGAAAGTAGCAGCCGCATCAGTCATGGTGGCTTCTGAGATGTTGAAGAATGGCTTCGTACCTGGCAAGGGTTTGGGTGCTTCTCTGCAAGGCATCGTACAACCAGTGTCTCTTCCCAAAAACTTGGATACTTTTGGTTTGGGGTTAAAGCCTACAGCTGCAGATATAAGGCGAGCTAGAAAGTTGAAACAGAAAGCATGGGTTCTTCCAAAGCCTGCCCCACGTCTCTCCCGATCCTTTGTCAGGCCTAGTGCTCGAAAGCTCCAAGTATCAACGGTTTCCGTTTCATTGATTGATGTTGATGAAGATTTGGATAAGGGGTTCAAGAGGTTGTTCAGCGAGGTGAATATGGTGGAGGCTGGAGAGGGATCGAGCAAGGAAAATGTGCAATTTGTGGGGCCCTATGCAAAGATCAATAATTGGGAAGCTACTCGTCTTCCTACTCGGAGGGAGTCTTGGTAGTCGGCTTTGATTTTTCTTTCAGTTTAATCTGGATTATTTCCAGGGTTGTAATTCAGATGCTATGTTCCGTCCGTTTGGATGAGTTAAACCTTGTTTTCTTTAAAATTTCAATAAAATGCAATTTCCCTTCTTTTTCATTCCTGATAGTTTTATTTTTGTTTTTCTTTTCTTTCTTGTACAGTCCTTTTTATGCTGGTTTCAGTGACATGACATGTATGAGAAATCTCCAGCCTAGTCTTAAATGCCAATCTAATTCTAAAATAATAATGCAAGAAATTGAGTATGATGATGAAGTGGAATATGATGATGAGGAATCCTTTGAGGAAAGCAGTAAAGAATTAAGCCATTTTGAAAAGAAACCCAAACCTAACCTGAATGATACAGAAGCAATCAACTTAGGGGATCAAGATAATGTCCGAGAAACTAAAATAAGTGTCCATCTGGAACCACAGCTCAGAGAGGAGATAATTAAAGCACTGTTTGAGTACAAAGATGTTTTTGCATGGTCATAGAATGACATGCTGGGTCTAAGCACTGATTTGGTGGTTCAAAAATTTCTCATTGACCCAGCATTTCCCCCTGTCAAGCAGAAGCTAAGGAAATTTAAAACTGATATGAGTGTGAAGATCAAAGAAGAAGTTACCAAGCAGTTTGACGCAAAGGTCATTTTGGTCACGCGGTATCCAACCTGGTTAGCCAATGTTGTGCCTGTACCAAAGAAGGATGGTAAGACCAGGGTGTGCGTTGATTACCGTGATCTCAACAAGGTGAGTCCGAAGGATAACTTCCTATTACCAAACATCCACATATTTATTGATAATTGTGCCAAACATGAGATTGGTTCTTTTGTGAATTGTTATGCGGGCTATCAGCAGATCTTAATGGATGAGGAAGATGCAGAGAAAACGACATTCAGCACGCCATGGGGAATATACTGCTACAGGGTCATGCCATTTGGTTTGAAAAATGTTGGGGCAACCTACATGAGGGAAATGACAACCATATTCCACGACATGATACACAGAAAGATCAAGGTGTATGTGGATGATATAATTGTAAAGACTAGGAAGCAGGCTGACCACGTTAGGGATATGAGAAAGTTCTTCAAAAGGCTTCGTAGGTACAATCTCAAGCTCAATCCTGCGAAATGCACTTTTGGTGTTCCCTCTGGAAAATTGTTTGGAGTTATAGTCAGCCATCGAGGTATTGAATTGGACCCATCAAAAATCAAAGTCATCCAAGAATTGCCACCTCCGAAGAACAAGACTGAGGTGATGAGTCTGCTAGGGAGATTGAATTACATCAACAGGTTTATCGCTCAGCTTACGACAACTTGTGAGCCTATCTTCAAGCTGTTAAAGAAGGATGATGTGGTCAAGTGGAAAAATGAATGTTAAGGAGCATTTGATAAGATAAAGGGGTATTTGTCAAACCCACCGGTGTTGGTCCCGCCAGAACCAGGGAGGCCTTTGATTATGTATTTGACGGTTTTGGACAATTCATTTGGATGTCTGTTAGGTCAGCATGACATCACCGGCAGGAAAGAGCAGGCCATATAATACCTCAGCAAGAAGTTCACAGCTTACGAGGTTAAGTATACACAACTTGAGAGGACGTGTTGCACCCTAACTTGTGTAGCACAGAAGTTGAAACATTACTTGTCATCGTATACCAGTTACCTCATCTCTCGGTTGGATCCGTTGAAGTATATCTTTCAGAAGCCTATGCCCATAGGGAGGCTCAGAAAGTGCCAAATCTTGCTCACAAAATTTGGCATTGTCTATGTGACCCGGACAGCAATGAAAGCACAAGCGTTGGCCAACCATCTGGCCGAGAATCTAGTAGATGAAGAATATGAACCTTTGAAGACATACTTCCCTGATGAAGAGATAATGCATGTTGATGAGCCGGAACAAGTTGAAAATCCAAGATGGAAGCTTTTCTTTGATGGGGCTGCCAATATGAAAGGCGTTGGAATAGGCGCGGTACTTATTTCTAAAACAGGGCAGCACTACCCTGTTACGGCTCAACTTCATTTCTATTGTACTAATAACATGGCCGAGTATGAGGCATGTATCTTGGGTTTGAGGTTAGCTATAGATATGGGTGTCCATGAAGTCTTGGTTATGGGTGACTCGGACCTTCTAGTATTCCAGATTCAAGGGGAATGGGAAATACGGGATTTGAAGCTCATACCATATCGACAATGTTTACAAGATCTTTGTCAACGGTTTCAATAAATAGATTTCAGGCACATTCCAAGGATTCATAATGAAGTTGCCAATGCTTTGGCTACTTTGGCATCAATGTTGCATCATCCAGATAAGGCTTATGTGGACCCTTTGTAGATTCAAGTCCGCGATCAGCATGCTTACTGTAATATGGCGGAAGAAGAACTTGATGGTGAGCCATGGTTCCATGATATCAAAGAATACTTCAGAATGGGAGTGTGTCCAGCAAAGGCCACAGGGGATCAAAAGAGAGCAATTCGATGTTTGGCAAGTGGATTTTTCTTCAGTGGAGGGGTATTGTACAAAAGAGCTCCAGATCTTGGGTTGTTGAGATGCATAGATGCTAGACATGCCACAACTATTATGGCTAAAGTACATTCGGGAGTTTGTGGACCACATACGAGTGGGTGCGTGTTAGCAAAGAAGATTCTCCGAGCAGCTTATTATTGACTTACTATGGAGCGAGATTGTATCAGTTTTGTGCGAAAGTGTCATCAGTGTCAAGTGCATGGAGATTTGATTCATTCTCCACCATTGGAATTGCATACAATGTCTGCACCATGGCCTTTTGTTGCGTGGGGCATGGATGTCATTGGGCCAATTGAGCCATCAACATCAAATGGGCACAGGTTCATTCGGGTGGCCATTGATTATTTCACCAAGTGGGTTGAGGCTAAAACGTTCAAGTCTGTGACCAAGAAAGCGGTGGTTGATTTTGTGCACTCAAATATTATCTGTCGGTTTGGGATACCAAAGGTGATCATTACAGACAATGGGGCTAATCTTAATAGTCATCTGAGGAAAGAGGTATGTCAGCAATTCAAGATTACACATCGCAATTCCACCCTTTACCGCCCCAAGGCAAACGGAGCAGTCGAGGCGACCAACAAGATTATAAAGAAGATACTGCGGAAGATGGTGGAGGGTTCCAAACAGTGGCATGAAAAGCTGCCTTTTACATTGTTGGGTTATCGTACTACTGTTCGTACTTCAGTAGGGGCGACTCCATATTGGTTAGTGTATGCACCGAGGCAGTGATACCCGCAGAAGTGGAAATCCCATCCCTTCGGATTGTAGTAGAAGCTGAAATTGATGATGATGAATGGGTCAAAGCCCGCTTGGAGCAATTTAGTTTGATCGATGAGAAAACATTGGCAATAGTGTGTCATGGTCACTTGTATCAATAGAGAATGGAAATAGCATATAATAAGAAGGTGCGCCCATGAAAGTTCGAAGTGGGTCAGCAAGTATTGAGACGTATTCTTCCACATCAGGCTGAGGCCAAAGGCAAGTTCGCCCCAAATTGGCAGGGGTCGTTCATCGTGACGAGGGTGTTGTCCAATGGTGCTTTATATTTGACAAACATAGAAGGCAAGTATGTTGAAATGGCCATCAATTCTGATACGGTCAAGAGATATTATGTATGATTTTCTTTGTTTTAATTGTATTTGTTTGTACTTGGCATGTTTTGGAGATTGGAATGACGAAGGCATTTTGTTCTGCTATCTAAACACTTTGCCCTTTGTTACCCCTTTGAGACTTATTTATTTTATTTCATACCCCGCTTTTGGAATCAGTAGCAAAGCTCAAAAATACAAGCGTAAAGGATAAATAAAAGAAAAGAGCGAGAAGAAAAATAAAAATAAAAAATAAAAAAAAGAGAAGAAAAGAAAAGAGTAGAAAAAGAAAAAAAAAAGAAAAAGAGAAAAGGCCAAAGGAAGAAAGAAAAGAAAAGAAGAGAAAATGGAAGAAAAAGAAAGAAAAGTCACTACAACAAAGTAATTTTTTATGACATGAACTACGTTCGACCAGATTCCTTTTTAGGATACGTAGGCAACCTCACAGTTTGGTCCCATCAAAATAAAAATCCAGAAGTCCCCAAGCATGAAACTGGGGTAGAAGTTGTGGTTGTTGTGAGAAATCTAATTCCGAAAGTTGTAAATTTTTAACCCATTTGAATTGTTTGAGCCTTTTATATCCTTTCTTTCTAACCCTGTCCAAAATCCCACGTTACGGTCCAAAGAAAGACCTTTTGATCAATCTTCAAGAAATGCCAAGTCGAGCAAGAAGAGGTGATTCATATCAGGGGCAATACTCCGATCCAAGTAGGAAAATAATAAAAATGAGAGAATCTTATTGGTGAAAACCCTCACGGGCACCGTAAGGAGAGGGGAGCTGAGAGAAATGAAAATGAGAAGTCTTATTGGTGAAAACCCTCATAGGCACCGTAAGGCGACGACAGTTGAGAAAAATATAAAATGAGAGAGTCTTATAGGTAAAAACCCTCACCGGCACCTTAAGGCGAAAGTGAGTTTATAGATGAACAAATGGGAGAGGTATGTGGGTGAAAACCGTTTAGGACACCGCATGATGACCAAGGTTAGGGTTTGGGTGAAGAAATCAGGTTATGGAATTCTGAGGCAACAAAGTATGGCAATTGAAAGTTGATTGGTTGGATGGATTGGGCCAATTAATCCAAAATGCATGTCATGATCAATGGTACCAGCTGTTCCACTCAGATAAGTCTTTTTTCCTTTTCTTTTTTTTAGCAACTCGTCCGGTTTTCGATTTTCTTTATCCTTAACTCTCAAGGTCATTGCATTTCATTTTTTTCGGTGCTTTTGTTTCTCTAAGATGTTTCAATGTAAGTCTTGTTCAAAGCAAATGAGAAAGGATTTCAAAGCTCACTACCAGCTTCCAAAATTGCAAACACATTGTGAACAGAACATACCAAAGATAGCATGATGTAAAGTGGGATACAAGGAATCACCTAAAGTTTCGTCGATAGAATGATTTGGTAATTTTATGGGAGATATAAAGGTTCAGATAAAGGGGTCAGAGATGTAAAACAACATTATAGGTATAGAACACTCGGATCATCAAAGGTCATGGGGTTTGAAAGTCAGTCAGAAAGTCAAGCGGTTCAGGGCCAGTTTGGGAAAGCAGGTCAAAGCAAAACATGGCAGCGAAGACATCTTCAGCAAGAATGCCATCAACTAACCACCATTTTAAACTGACAAGATTTTCATTTGATTGAAACAGGGGAAAAAAATTTTGTTTGTTTCGGAAAAACTCTCCGTAGGAGAAAGAGCAAGCACCAAAGCAGGTTTGACCGTAAACTCTTAGGACCTTCTTGGAAAATGTGGCTTAGTTAAATTTCAAAACAATCATGAATAGCATAGAGGAATGTAAGTCGGTGTCAAAGTTTGCATGTTTAAGATAGGATTCAATCAGGAGTTTTCAGGACCTTCCTGGATAATAGGATGTAGTTTAAGACCCTCTTACATAACAGGACTTAGAGGAAGTAATACCTTTAGAAGATACAGCATAGATCTATAATCGACGTTTAATTAAGAGTTGTCAGGACCTCCCTGGATTATAGGACATGCTTTCAAATTCTTAATAATGGTTAGTAGGATGATTCAGTTTAACACTCACCTACATGCCCAGCCACCAAACTGGGGCAGAAATTTTCTTTGTTTTGTCTATTTTGTTAAAGTCAGGAGCCCGCCTAGAGAACAAGGGAATACATCCAAGTAAGCAGTCAGAAGCCCGCCTGAAGAACAAGGGCATATATTTCAAATCAGCAATCAAGAGTCCGCCTGGAAAGCATGGGAATATAATTCAAGTTCAGCAGTCAGGAGCCCGCCTGGAGAATAAGGGAATACATTCAAGTTTAAGCGATCAGGAGCCCACCTGGAGAACAAGTACAATTCAAGTTTTAGCTTTCAAATTCTTACTGATAACATGGTATAGTTTACAATCATATATGTGCCCAGCCACCAAACTAGGGCGGAAAATTTTCTTTGTTTTGTGGAAGTCAGGAGCCCGCCTGGAGAACAAGGGAATACATCCAAGTCAGCAGTCAGGAGCCCGCCTGGAGAACAAGGGAGCACATTTCAAGTCAGCAGTCAGGAGTCTGCCTGGAGAACAAGGGCATACATTTCAAGGCAGCAGTCAGAAGCCCGCCTGGAGAGCAGGGAATACATTTCAAGTCAGCAGTCAGGAGCCTACCTGGAGAACAAGGGAGTACAATTCAAGTTTTAGCTTTTAAGTTCTTATTGACATTTGGTAATATGATTTGGTTAACACTCATATATGAGCCCATCTACCAAACAGGGGCAGAAAATTTTCTTTGTTTTGTTGAAGTCAGGAGCCCGCCTGGAGAACAAGGGAATACATCCAAGTCAGCAGTCAGGAGCCCGCCTGGAGAACAAAGGAGCACATTTCAAGTCAACAGTCAGGAACCCACCTGGAGAACAAGGGAGCACATTTCAAGTTCAGCAGTCAGGAGCCCGCCTGGAGAACAAGGGAATACATTTCAAGTCAACAGTCAGGAGCCCATTGATAAGTAGGATTTTAACATGTTTTATGCCCATACTTGCCTATACTTTGAGTATAATTTGCTACAAAATAGTCCTAAAATGCTTACAGGTTGTGCTTGATTGCAGGATTGAGCGACAAAGTGACGAAATGTCAAAGATTGGTTCAAAACGGAGTGAAACCTGCTCAAGTGTCAAAAGACCAATAAAGTGGTGGAAATCAAAGCGTGGTGCGGACCGCACAACTGTGCATTCGGCCGTACCAAAGAGTTCAGATAGGGAACAATTTGAGACAGAGTCCACGCGGTCGCGGTCGACTTTATATGGCGCGTGTCCAGTTCATGCGGCCGTACCATCTTGCCATGCGGCCCGCGCTAAAGAGTTCAGAGGAGATGTAGTTTTGGACAAGCTCAAGCCATGCGGCCACGATCACTATCACGCGGCCCGCGCCACAGCTTCACGCGGCCGTGTCATACCTTTTCGCGGTCCGCGCCAATTAGTTCAGAGAAGGAAGCAATGGAAGTCAACCAGCCAGTGCGGCCGCGGTCATGATTGCGCGACCCGCACCGACCCCGCAGGGGCAATTTTGTCTAATTTTTCTAGCCCACTATAAATAGAACATTTTACCATTTTTAGGTCAAGTTTTATATTCTGAACAAGAGTTGCGCTCGTGAGAACCATGTTTTAGCCTATTTTTGGAACTTTAGCATTAATTCTTCCATAGATTCTTGTAGTTTAACTTTAGAAATTAATTAATATGCTTAGTTCTTCATCTATTTCTTCTGTTTCTTCTTTAATTATGTCTAGCTAAACCCATTAGCTAGGGTTGTGGCTCAACCCTAGTGTGGGTAATTGATGGGTGTTGCTTCTTAATGATAGAATGATATTGAGTGTTTGTTATTTGGGTTAATTTTATGCTTTAATTAAGGATTGGTGGTTGCAAACATTGATTCTAGCTTAGTGGGTTTTGACTCTTCTTGAGAAAGAGAGTCTATGACCCCAAAATTGACCCAACAAGGAATTGGGATGGACCCATGAGAAATGGTAGTCCCAATTAACGGGTTAAATCTCGAGAGAGTAATCACCCTACTTGAACCCTAGTTGCTTGGTCTAATTGGCCTACCCAATTGGTCTCTCGAGAGTCAATTGGGCAAAATCTCTCTCTCTACCAAGAGGTGTGAGTGTCACGCCCCAACCTCGGGAGGCGAGACCGGCGCTCAATCAAGTGAACCCGACCAAGCAAGCCTTATCGAACGCTTTCTACCCCAACTCATTATGAATGCGGGACTCATGCCTTTGGTTAATTTGAACGATAATACACGGGGTATACCACATTACTATTTCATTTCATATCGTGATATTTTACCGTTCATAAGTTAGCTTCATGGATTCTATTAGAGTCACAGCTTAAGGAGATCACAAGTTAGGATTACAGCATATACACAGAGGGGACTCCCCAAAACCCGTACACAAACCACACTAGTGTCTTAGGAGCCTCTAAAGATACAACACATAAGCATGACTATGTCGGCAACAAGGCCCCGGCTATACCTCAAAATGAAAGAAAATTGTAATTACAAAAGATACATCATGCAGCCCCATGGAAGAATAAGGGGCTCACCGAGACTTCAAGTAGATGAACGCTCTGCTACACACGGTCTGCACTATCCGCTATGGGGCCACCTACAATCATGACACGAATGTAGCGCCCCCGGCAAAAGGGGCGTCAGTACATCTGAATTGTAGTGGTATGTATAACTAAACACCATTTTACTAGAAAGAACTATCAAATAGATACAAGCAATTAACACGGCAAATCAAAGAAACAATTCATATAATTCTTCATACAATTTTCACAACACCAATTAAGGCAATTCTATAACATGTTCACCACTGTTCTCATCACCACCGCCATCTCGAGCGGAGTCCGGTCACGACCCGACCGGCTAGGTCACCTCATTGGAGGCATTACTTTCAATCAATATCTTGTTTCCCTTACACGGGATTCAATATCAGCACATTTCCACCATGTGTGCGGCATGGTGTCCGATCACGACCCGATCGGCTAGGTCACCTCATTGGAGGCATTACTCGATTCTCATTTGTCAACACCTTCAAATCCTTATTCCATACATATCATAACAATTTCTGGGCACTCATGGCCACCATCATCACATCATTGTCCCTTTTCAATACTAGTTTATAAGTTATGATCATAGACATGTATATCAAGGATATTTCGAGTTGCAATCACAAATATTGAGCACATAGCTAGCATGAATAATTCTTTGTTTCAGTTTCGGCTTATAGCCCAAGTATTTCAACAAATAATTGTACTTTTCATCATTCTCTAATTATCAAGATTGGCACGTTGTTCACATTGAGGCACATCCTTCACGAATATGTATAGATATATGTAAATCAATTAATTTCACAATAACAATTAATATACTAGCCAATTCAACTCTTACCACACGTTCATAAGCACCAACGGAGCTCGATTTCTAATAGAAGGGGGTTTTAGCCATACATACCTTAATAAGGTTGTTCCTTACTCTTTTCAAATTTTCTGAAACTCTTAGAGCTTCAATCTATTGAGCAAGAAATTTTGAATTAAAAATTGAGAATTTGAGATGAAACTGAAGTTCTAGCTTGGCTCGAGCATATCATCAAACACCAAAGGTGCATTGTATCTTAGGCCCCTTTTTGTGAGGAATTTCTATCATGTTATACCCCCAATTGCTTCCTTTTTAATTTTACTACTTTCCAATACTCTAATGTGGCATGCGTGCAAGATATTCATTCTCATACACATGAATTACTTCCCTAATGGCCTCATATGGCTAAGTATACAAATATGAGCTGAAGTGATGGAGCCTTACCTCTTGGGATGAAGATTCAGGAGCTTTTCCTTGATTTTCTTCAATGATTTAGCCCAATCTTATAGAATAATTTAATGAGAGACTTTCCCTCTCTAAGGAACCTCTTACTCTCTCTAGAATTTCTCAGATGAATGCTCAAAATGATCTAATACACCGGTTATATCGATAGGGAAGTCGGGTTAAAAATTAGAAAATTGGAGCCCCGAGTCAACTATGTGGTCGCATCTGCGACCGCAGAATTAACATGCGGTCCGTATAATGGACAGAAGAATGCTCCCCCAAAAACTAAACATTCTGACTCGGTCTGCGGTAATAATGCGGTCCGCATTCGTGTTCTGCAGTCACAAAGTGCACCGCAAAACTGACCTTCGCAAATTTAAAGGAAAATATGTGATGACTTATGCGGTCCGCATTTTGATTATGCGACCGCATTTCGACCGCATTTCTGACTTCAATTTTAACCAACATTCTGCCTCACTCTACGGCAGCTATGCGGTCCGCATTTCAATTATGCGACCGCATTTTGACCGCATTTCTGACTTCAATTTCATCCAACATTCTGCCTCACTCTGCGGCAGGTATGCAGTCCGCATTTCAATTATGCGACCGCATTCTGGATCGCATTTCTTGCATTTTTCTGGAAACTTATTCTTGAATTTTTAATACATCATTCAATCCAAAAAGGTCCGCGCGCATATTTACTAATTTCTAACACACGATCCTAACTTGGCACCACGGGATCCAGGTTTTTGAGTCGGGATTTCACGGGGCCTTACAGTGAGAGGATACAATTGTGCAATGATTATAACATTGATCCCAAATATGTCAATCTATTATTAGTAGTTTCTACCCGTTAGTTAACCACCTAGGTGATGCCACGACCTTAGTGCCTTTCTCTATCTTAATTACAACTTAGAAAATATCCCTTTAGCATAATTTACTCTTAATCCTTAGTTCATAATAGTAGTTGATAAAAGAAAATCCAAAAATGTTAGAAGTGTAATTAGAAGCACAAACGCATTCCTAGTCTAGATAGATACGCAACTCCACTCCAAGCTCTCTGTGGAAAAATCGACCCCGATACTACTATTCGGGTAAAAGCTGTAGCACCGGCTCTTCCTACCATTGTGTAAGGTCGAGTTGGCAGCAATCACTTTTTGGCACTGTTGCCGGGGAGCTTACGGTGTTGACTATCTGTGTAGCTAGTTTTGTATTTTGCTTCTCTTTCCTTCTTTTTACTAACTTTATTTGTGTCGATCTATCAGGTACAAATGGATCTAAATGGAAATGACCCTCTTGGCAACGTGGTCGTGGGAGAGGAGGCTAAGGATCTTGAACAAGAAAATGTATTACCTCAAGCTCCAAGGAGAGGACGAAATGCCAATGCAAATGAGAACATACTAGACCCTCCCCCCCCTTCCACCAAGAGTAGCTCCAAGAGTCCTTCCAAATCAGGGTTATGCAAGTGCCATAGTTCCTCCCCGAATCCGGGCGGGGAATTTTCAAATCACCAATGTTATGTTGACTTTGCTCGAGCAAAGAGGGTATTTTACGGGCGCCTCTGACCAAAATACATACAAGCACTTGAAGGGGTTCGTAGATACTTGCTGGGGGAGTAAACAAACAAACGTGTGAGAGGATGCTTTGAGATTGAGGCTTTTCCCGTTCTCTCTTCGGGGTAAAGCATTGGATTGGTTAGAAAGGCTTCCAAATCATTCCACCACAACGTGGGATGAATTGGCAGACAAATTTATTGCCAAGTTCTTTTCTCCAATTCGCATGGCGGCGCTCCGTGATGAAATTTTGGCTTTCAAACAAGAGCCAACGGAAACCTTGCACGAAATATGGGAGAGATTTAGAACTATGGTTAAAGAGTGTCCAAATAATGATATAAATGATGTGATGATTCAACAAACATTCTATAGGGGCATCAACACAACCAACCAATGTATTGTGAACCAATTGGCGAGGGGAAATTTTATGAAGCTCCCTTACAATGAATCTTGTGATGTGTTAGATGAAATAGTCGATACCTCTTCGGCGTGTCAAAGCCGGGCAAACGTTCCTCAAGGTGACCCTAATGTCATACATTTGCATAAGGAGTTGCATGATCATGGCCAAGCCATTGCCGAACTCACAACAACAATGAACCAATTAGCAAAGGCACAATTGCAACAAGTTCAAAACCCCCGCCAAGTCAATGCAATGGAAGGAGTGAATATGATGAAAAGAAGGCAAAGAGAGCAACATCCTCAAGGAAACTTTGATAACTATGATAATGATGGTGGTTATTCGAACTAGTGCTATGATGAGCAAAGTGAAGATTATCAATATGTTAATAACTACCAAGGGAATAGAGGAAACTAGGGAAACCAACAATGGAAACCCCAAGGAAATTGGGGCAATCAACAAGGAGGCAGAAATTGGAATAACAACAATCAACAACAAAGTAGTGGAAATTGGAATGGGAACAACCAAAACAACAATTGGGGGAATCAAGGTAATAATGGTGGAAATTGGAACGGAAACAACAACAACAATTGGAACAACAACAATGGTCAAGGTGGGTGGAATAACAATGGTGGTCAAGGTAATCGGGGGCAAAGCTTTCAAAGGCCTCCGATGTTTCAACAACCGAACAACCCGCCACCGTTTCAATATCAAGGGTCTAGTTCTTCGGGAAATGATTTTGGGAGAATTGAAGTTATGTTTGAGCAAATGATGAAGAAGAACCAAGACTCTGATGCTCAATTGACACGGTAGTAAACCCTAAGGGTGGGCACAATAATCATGTGATGGCAATGACAACGCGAAGTGGAAGAGGCGGTGATGTGCATGCCTCAAGAGAAAATCAAGTTATGGTTGGTGAAGATGAGTTGCGAGATGATGACATGCCTTTGGTGGTTGAGGATCTAGTGGAACCCAATGTGAACAATGATGTGCGGAATGATATTAATGATGTTGAGGAGGAGACACAAGAGGCCATGAACCCGTCTAGGGAACACGTGATTGATATGCCCGAGCCGGTGGTGCCCAAAGCCAAGGCACCCTTGCCTAGGCCCCACCCACCTTACCCTCAAAGGCTAGCAAAGAAAAAAGGAGACAACCAATTCGAGAAGTTCATTTAAATGATGAAGTGTCTTACTATAAATGTGCCATTGGTGGAAGCCCTTGAACAAATGCCGGGGTACACAAAATTTATGAAGGATTTGGTTACCAAGAAGAGGTCAATGGAGTGTGAAACAATCAAGATGACGCATCAAGTGAGTTCTATTATTCATTCTATGGCCTCAAAACTCGAGGATCCCGGATCTTTCACTATCCCTTGCACTATTGGTAGTGCGGAGTTTGCTAAAGCCTTGTGGGACTTGGGGGCTAGTATTAACTTGATGCCCTATTAGGTTTTCAAAACCCTAGGGATTGGTCAACCTAGACCAACTTCCATGCGACTTCAAATGGCGGACCGATCAATGAAGCGTCCCTTGAGCATAATTGATGATGTCCTTGTTCGTGTTGATAAGTTCATATTGCCGGCGGATTTTGTGATATTGGACTGCGAGGTGGATTTTGAGGTGCCAATTATTCTTGGAAGACCTTTCCTAGCTACAGGGAAGGCATTGGTAGATGTTGAAGATGGGGAGTTGACATTCCGCGTGGGTGATGAGAAAGTGGTATTTCATGTATGCAAATCAATGAGACAACCCAATAGCACAGAGGTCTGTTCATTTATGGACATTGTCACAGCCGTGATAGTGGATGACACAAGTGCTTTGATAAATGTTGAAGATCCTCTTGAAGCCGTGCTTCTTAATATGGATGTCAATGATGATGCCGGTAGAGTGGAGTGCGTGAATGCATTACATAGCATGGGTTCATATTCATATAATCCTAGGAAGCTATCTTTGGATCTTGAGAATCGCAAAACTCTACCAACCAAGCCATCCATTGAGGAGCCACCGGTGTTGGAGTTGAAGCCACTTCATCCACACCTCAGGTATGAGTTTTTGGGTTCAAATTCTACTTTACCTGTTATTCTTTGTTCGTGCCTAACTAACATGCAGGTTGACACCACTTTGGTGGTTCTTCAAAAGCGCAAAAAGGTGATTGGATAGACATTGGCGGATATTCGGGAGATAAGCCCCGCATTTTGCATGCACAAGATCATCTTGGAGGAGGATGCAAGGCCATATCTTGAACATCAAAGAAGATTAAATGAGGCTATGCAAGAAGTGGTAAAGAAAGAGGTTATCAAGTGGTTGGACGCCTGTGTGGTTTACCCGATCTCAGATAATTCATGGACCTCTCCGGTCCAATGTGTGCCAAAGAAGGGTGGAATGACGGTCGTGACTAATGCCAACAATGAGTTGATTTCTACTTGGATGGTTACGGGTTGGAGAGTGTGTACGGACTATAGAAAGCTTAACAAGGTAACAAGAAAAGATCATTTCCCACTACCATTCTTGGACCAAATGCTCGATTGTCTTGCGGGCCGGGCCTTTTATTGTTTTCTAGATGGCTACTCGGGGTACATTCAAATTCTCATTGCCCCAGAGGATCAGGAGAAGACAACCTTTACATGTCCTTATGGCACATTCTCTTTCTCGAGAATGCCATTTGGACTATGTAATGCCTCGGCGACCTTCCAAAGGTGTACGATGGCAATTTTCACTGACATGGTGGAGGATATCTTGGAGGTCTTCATGGACGATTTTAGCATGGTGGGGGATTCATTTGAGGAATGTCTAGTGAACTTGGATAGGGTGTTGGAAATATGTGAAGAAACCAATCTTATGCTCAACTGGGAGAAATGTCACTTTATGGTGCAAGAGGGTATTGTATTGGGTCATAAAATCTCAAAACATGGAATTGAAGTTGATACGGCAAAAATTGAGGTTATCTCAAGGCTCCCTCCCCCTACTTCTGTCAAAGGGGTGAGGAGTTTTCTTGGTCATGCCGGGTTCTACCGGCGATTCATTGAGGACTTCTCAAAAATTGTGAACCCACTTTGCAAATTGTTGGAGAAGGATGTCAAGTTTGTCTTTGAACAGAAGTGCATGGAGTCTTTTGAGCTATTGAAACACAAGTTGACCACAACTCTTATCATCACCGCACCTAATTGGGAATTGCCCTTTGAACTTATGTGCGATGCGAGTGATGTGGCGGTAGGTGCGGTGCTAGGCCAAAGGATCAACAAAATATTCCATCATGTGTATTATGCTAGAAAAATGATAAATGAGGCCCAAAGAAACTACACAGTGACGGAAAAAGAGCTATTGGCTATTGTGTTTGCGATGGAGAAATTTCTACCTTATCTTATAGGGGCAAAGGTGATCATACACACGGACCATGCAGCTCTTCGGTATTTGATGACAAAGAAGGATTCGAAAGCAACGTTGATAAGATGGGTGCTACTCCTTCAGAAATTTGATCTAGAGATTGTGGATGGGAAGGGAAGCAAGAATCAAGTTGCGGACCATTTGTCCCGGCTAGAGGAAGAGGGGAGACCATGTAATGGTGTTGAGATAAATGATACTTTCCCCGACGAGCAGCTTCTTTCCGTTTCTATGTGTGATATGCCTTGGTTAGCGGACATCGCCAACTTCATTGTGACCAGTAATGTCCCGTGTGAGCTCTCTTCCAACCAAAGGAAGAAACTAAAGTGGGATAGCTTGGATTTTTATTGGGATGATCCGTATTTGTTTAAAATTTGCACGGATGGGGTGATAAGAAGATGTGTACCGGAAAGTGAACAAATGAACATATTGGAGGCTTGTCACTCTTCCCCCTATGGTGGCCATCATGGGGGGGGGGTGAGGATGGCTTCAAAGGTTTTGAGTTGCGGATTCTATTAGCTGACGTTTTTTAAAGATGCTACCGACTTGGTCAAGAGATATGATGTGTCACACCTCCTTTTTCGCTACTACACCCCGTGAAGGGTGTAATAAAAAGAGTTTTTCCAATTAAAGGACAATCGAAATGGGATTCTTTTATTAAGAGATTCAGAGTCGCCACTTGGGAGATTTATGGTGTCCCAAGTCATCGGTTTGAATCCCGATTCGAGGAAAGGGTTTGACTCTGTATTACAGTCGCGAATCAGAAATCCGATAAGGAATTATGTTAACCCGGGAGAAGGGGTTAGGCACTCCCGAGTTTCGTGGTTCTAGCACGGTCGCTCAACTGCTATATTTGGCTAGAATCTAATTTTAATACGTGTTAAACTTATAGTGCAATTTTAGAATTATTTACCGCTTTTAGTCAATTATTAAGAAAATGAACATCGTTTAAGAACGTGTTTTTGGATCACGTCACATGAAATGCACCCGGATCTTCGACACATTCTTATTCAATGTTTTGGGATTTGGATTTGGATCGCATGAAATGCACACCCGTATTTAAGAAGGTAAAATTTGTTAAAGGGGTGCCTAAAGTGGCTAGCGTGTTATTATCTTTGCGGGAGGCCGTGAAATTCACTAAACGGCATGCCCGGATTCTAAGTATTTTGATATAAGCATTTAATGAGGGCCCCGAAATTGATGCATTTTGTTTGGCAAGGCTCATCTCATCTTATTATTTAAAGGCCATCCTAGAGCAAGCTATAATTTTCTATTTGATTTCATCTCTAAAGAATCCTAATTAATCGATTTTATCAATAGCTATTATTTAAAGTGATCAAGGAGCTTGGGCTTCGAATTCAAGTCCACATTTGAACAAAAGGTAACACCTCTTAGCTTAAGTGTGCTACTTAACTCAAAGGCCCAAAGACCATGTTGCAACACTAACCTTACGTTTAATATTCATTCCGGACCACATGGCTTAATACAGTGGCAACGAGTCCTGTCATTTTTTGTTGAGCTGTTTCCAGCTCTGGGCCTCAACCCAGGCCCAATCAATAAGATAGTGAAGGTTGAAGTTGGGCCATGCTTGAATGGTAACATGGCCCAGACGGATCCACTCATGGTGACAACGAAAAGGAAACTTCACAATTATTCGGTCTAATAGCTGTTCAATTAATCTCTATAGATTTTTTATATCTGGTTCATGCCAATAGCAGATATTCGAAAAGAGTAGGCAGTTGAATGAAAGTGTGAAATGTTAACTAATGTGACTGACACTAAAATTGAACTACAAATCCATTTATTCGGTGTTTGTTTAATTCAAATAAAAATAGTAATTGGATTAAATGAAAACGAGTTACAACACATTCGAACTTGATTCAATCTAATCAAGTGCACTTAACTGAACCTATTATACCTATTTCAATATGAAACGTATCTGCTGCCTATCAATATGAAACGGATCTAAATTTATTCTAAAATTATACTAACTAGCTGCATTAATACAAAATTAAAACAATACTTTACGGAGTCCACTTAGAACAGTCCATTACAGTCTATTGATAGTCTTAACAATTCAAACCTATTTACAATAGGAACAATAACAAGTCACAACAAAATGTATAACAAAAGCAGGCAGCAAATTTTATTTCAGCTTTCGACTGGACATGCACTGCTTCAAAGTCAAGACATGTACCAGGAATTTACAATAATGAAGAAGGAGCAGTCAGTAGCAATCAAGCAATCAGCAGTAGGATTCAGTATCTCAAAACAGATTTCGGATTCAAAACAGCATCACATAACCCAGTATTGAATTATCAAAAGAATAACACCACAAATTATTTGAAATTAAGCCCAGGAGATGATTTCTGAACTTCAGCAAATAGAAATGCCTAGAACACACTCGTTTGACTTCAAACTTATGCAAAATTGAACCAGAACTTAAAACTAACTCCAAACAAAGCAATGCAACAGTGTTTTTTTTTGGATTTTACTGGATTTTTGTGTTTGTTTTTTGGATTTTTCGGCAGAAATTGAGATCTAGAGCTGAAATTTGAGCTTGATTTCAAGGGATCTTCAATGAAACAATGTTTTCAGTTTTCTGGAGCTTTACTGGTTTTTTTTTTGTTTTTCTGGAGTTTTCCTATTTGTTTTTGGATTTTTGGGCAGGATCTAGGATCTAGGATCTAAGAGGAAGCTTGAACTATAAGAGTTCAGAATTTGAACTTCTTTGATTTGAAATTCAAACTTTGAAGCTCAGATTTGCAGAATGGTTTTATGGGGAATTTTTGGGGTTCCAAACTTGTTATTCAAGGTACTAGAGGTTGCCTTTTATAGGCAAAGATGAGTGCAGCCCCCAATTTTCTGTTTTCCTCTTAGTCTTTATTTTATTTACAAATTAGTCCTCTACTTATTGACTTGCTTCTCAAGTAAACAACTTAACTTTCTGAAACTAGAACTAAAGTCCTATTCTAGAAGTTTCTAGGGAATTCTAGCATGTTTTTCTATTTATGGAATGACTATGCTACCCTTAGTTTATTCTGAAATTTACTGGACCTAAAGCTAAGCAAAACAAGACTTAAATTGATCCTTAAGCATGAAACTACCAATGCAACTACTGAATTTACACTAAATTAGACTAAACTTATCAAAACTAACAAATCGAACGCTAAAAATTAGAAATCAAACAATAGCCAAATAAGATCGATTAGAACAAATAACCAAGAATTAGAAACTATCAATCAAACAAAATTAAACTGGCAGCTAAAATAATGACGAGATCAGAATTAACAACTAATTTTTGGATTAGCACTTATTAACAACCAAAATCAGTGCGAAACATATTAATCAACTAAATAATGAGTTCATACTACTGGATATTGAAATTCAAAATAAGACAACAGAGAAAAAAAAATAAACTGAAATCTAACCCTAAACAAACAACAATCCAAGTCAATTAAATACGAAGCAACACAATTAAGAAATATAATAAAACCAGAAAAAGGAAAAAGAGAAGACAAAACGAGGGACTCACTGATCTTGAACTCCACCAATCCGGCTAACTCTCAATGTAAGATTTCGAGTGACTCTAGTGGTATTTGAACACCATTATTGATAGAAACATCATGAGGGAGGTGAGGTGATGATGTGGTATAAATTTAGTGGAGTTTGAGAGAACTAGGGTTTTGCCGGAATCCTTGATTTAAAGATTCGAAGGATTTGGTCGACATTTGAGGGAAAATATTTGCAGATTTGGGTTGAGGGAATTGGGGAGGGTGTTTGGTGTTAATTTGAGGCTGGTCTGTGGTGGCGCCGCCTAGGGTTTGCTATATTTGAGGCTTTTGGCTAAGGTTCGAAGGATTTCGAGTGTAGATATGGAGAGAGGAGGGCGGGAGGAAACATTGGTGAAAAGTTGGGCGTTATTGGACGCCCGCCGCTGCCGTGGGGCGAATTCCGGCGGGCGACGTATGGCGGAGCCGGCGGAGTTACACTGATACGAGGAAGACAATACGGATCTCTCAATTTTCGAACATTTTTATTTAATCTCCTTTACTGAACATGGACCGTTGGATTGTGGAGATGGATGGTCTGGATTTAATTAGACCAAACGGCGTCGTTTTGTGTGGGGGGGGGGGGTCTGGACCAGGTTGGCTAAGGGTTTGGGCTGGGTTGAATCCAGTTTAGGGGAGGGATTGGCTTTGGGCTGGAGCATGTTTGGGCCCAAAACTGGTTATTTATTAAGACCAAGTTTTCCCTTTTAATTCTTTTTATTTGTTTTCTTCTTTTCGTTTTGTATTTAATTTATTTATTTATTTATTTTGAATTTTTTGATTTTATTAAATGTAAAATTAAAACTAAAGGACCCAAATTGACTCTAAAATTATGCTAATTAAAATTCTAAAACTAATTAATTTCTAATTTAAAAGGAAACTTAAGACAAATTCTAAAAATTAAAAGTAGAAATGAAAAGAACCATTTTTTGTGATTTTCTTTATTTTGTAATATTAATCACTAATTAATCCTAAAATACGAAATTAACCCTACATGCAACTGCCAAGCATTTTTTGTATTTTTCATGAATTAAGCCATAGTAAAGGTGCACAAACAAATGCAAACAATTAACAAAAAATGCCACAAAAATTCATAAAATTGCAAATAATGAAAGAAGTTGTTTTGTTTTGAATTTATGGGAGTAATTCATATAGGGCAAAAATCACGTGCTCACATGATGCATGCCAAAGAGCCGGCGGGATTTCAAAGAAGGATAAAATGCCTCTCTATACAATTCTCGAGGTGGATATTTTTGATGTTTGGGGCATTGATTTCATGGTCCCGTTCGTGAGCTCTTGTGGGAACACATATATTCTCGTGGCGGTGGACGATGTTTCAAAGTAGGTTGAAGTCGTGGCTCTACCCAACAATGAAGCCCGAAGTGTTGTGGCATTCTTGAAAAAGAGTATCTTCACTAGGTTTGGCACCCCTCATGCTATCATTAGTGATGGGGTGTCCCATTTCTACAACAAGGCTTTCGACTCATTGGTTGCTAAGTATAGAGTTAACCACAAAGTGACCACCCCCTATCATCCACAAGCTAGCGTTCAAGTGGAAGTATCAAATCGAAAAATAAAGAGTATTTTGTCCAAAACCGTAAATGCTAATAGGACCGATTGTTCAAAGAAATTAGATGATGCTCTTTAGGCCTATCAGACGGCTTACAAGACCCCAATTGGTATGTCTCCGTACCGGTTGGTGTTTGGGAAAGCTTGTCATCTTCCGGTGGAATTGGAGCATAAGGCTATGTGGGCCTTGCGGAAGTTGAACTTGGAAGGGGATGTTGCGGCAAATCTCCGGGTTGAGAAACTCAATGAGCTTGACGAGTTTAGATTTCATGCCTACTCCAGCTCGTCCTTGTATAAGGACAAGATGCAGTACCTTCATGACAGGTATGCCCGGGGAAAGGAATTCAAAATTGGTGATATGGTTCTTCTTTTCAACTCCTGGTTGAGGTTGTTCCCGGGAAAGCTCAAATCTAAGTGGAGTGGTCCATTTGAAGTTGTTGGTGTAACCCCATTTGGTGCTATTGATCTCAAGAACAAAAATGGTGAAGTTTTCCAGGTCAATGGGCATCGTGTCAAACATTATTTGGGAAAGTTTGATGACAGCCACGTGGTGGCACTCCTATATTTGAAGTGATATTGATGGTAACGTGCGTCGTGTCACGACGTTAAATCAGGTGCTTCTTGGGAGGCAACTCATGTATTTTTCTTTCTCTTTGATTTCTATTGTAGATTAGGATTTTTGAGCTAATTGTTTGTGAGATATTGTGGGACTTGTGTTGAATCAGTGCAAAACAAAGTGCAAAAAGTTCCCAGTCTCTGAAGATAGCCAGTGCGGTCCGCACTGGCTAAGCCTGAAAATGAACAGTCTCTGAAACTGAACCACGGGGCCGCATTCCTGTTTGAGCGGCCCATATTGGTCCCACGCGGCCGCATCTATGTTTATGCGGTTCGCGTGACCATTAGTCTACAACAGGTATTTGGTAAGACCCAGCGCGGCCCACGGTCAAGTTAACGCGGCCGCGCTCTAGGGTAAGTGACGGGTCCCACCTTCTTTTCTATAAATAGGACCTTTGGGCTTTAGTTAAGACTTTTTGAAAAATCGACTTCCTAAGCCCTAAATTTCACTGTTCATCTGAGACGTGCCTGTGTTCTTACATCAAAAGCTAAAATCTTCATATTCCTGGTAACACATTCTCACATTGATCATTATTTGAGTGTTAATTTCAATTTCATTCATGTTCCAGTAGTCATAGCTTCTTTGTTTTTTCATTTTCTTCTTCGTTTAATGATTAGGTTAGTTATTTGTTGTTCTTAAAATGATGAGCATGATTTTTAATGGTGGGTAATCGAGTAGGGACCAATTAGGATGAAAACCTTGAACAAAATGAGCATAAAGGTGAAACCCTAGTTCGTTCCTAACCTGTAACACAGCGCGGCCCGCGGTCGTGATCTCGCGGTCCGCGTGGCCCTGACGCAGCCGCACCCCTTATTCATGCGGCCCGCAGGAGCCCTGGTACTGAAAGCTTTGACATCACTAGCACGGCCGTGTCCCTACTTGAGCAGTCCGCGCTGGCCCCGCCCGGCCGCATCCCCTTTTCACGCGGCTCGCATTGGGAACTTCAGAAAGGATGAAATTTTTTTGAATGGTTTGTGCGGCCCGCGGTCGTGATCTCGCAGCCCGCGGTGCCCCCCACGCGGCCGCGGCCCAGCTTGCGCGGTCCGTGCTGACCTAGTCTAAGGCATTATGCTGCAACTTTTCATCTGTTGTTCTGCTACAATATTTGTCACATAATACTCTGCATGTGCCTATACTAACAATGTTAGACGTATTTGTTTGCAGAAAATGGTTAAACAAAGAGGACGTGGCGCCAAACAACCCGGACGAGGTGACCCCTCCCGGGGAGGAAAAGCTAAACTGACCAAACTCACTCCCCGACCAAAACCAAAAACAAGGAAACATGTTGTGAGTGACGAGGAACAGTCGGGGAGTGAGTACCTTCCCTCTCAGGACATATCAGCTGATTCGGGGCAAGCCCCCTCAGTACCAGCCCGAGCTCCACAAGTTATACAGTCTGAGTCGTCTGATAGCTCAGCAGTGGGTAACGACGACTACTCCATCTCCCCCACAGCTTCAGTATCTGGGAAGAGTGCAGAAGGTGGTGCTGACAGTGATGATAAGGTCCCGGGTAGTGGGGTGCCCGAGCTTGGTGGTGTGGATCGAACAAGGAGAGCGGAAGTGTGGGAGGACCGCTTTGTTAGTCAAGTGGCCTTCCACAAATTCGGGGAAATGTGGTCCAAAAGACATATAATCACAGAGAGAAGCATAATAACCCAAGACTTATTGCCATTCCTCCCCAATGTATATGAGCAGTTTCAAACCAGAGTTGGGTGGGAGCACTTTAGTGATGGGTTGATGGACGCAAATGATGGTCAAGGAGTTTTTCTGCAATGTATCCTACACCAAAAAGGACTCCACTGCGACGAAAGTAAGGAACAAGAATGTGGTGTTCTCGGAAAAAGCGTTCAATGAATATTTGGGTTTTAATAATGAAGACGAGACCCAATACTTGGAGAAGCTGGCCATGAAGGAGGAGGTTCGCCTATGGATGGCAAAGTATTTGGCTCATCCGGGTATTGTTCGGATTGGATACAGGCGGGGGTAAAATTTTTGAGAAATAACTTGAACTTCGAGGCGAGAGGGTGGCTCACATTTGTGTGCAACAGTCTTGACCCCACTTCCCATGACCAGACTATCCCTCTCCCCCGGGTTGTGCTCATTGAATCCATCATGGACGGTCTCCCTATCAATATGGGGAATGTTATGTACAGGGCAATCACTGCCATGGGGATTGACAGCGTGTGGAACTACCCGTTCCCCAACACTCTTAGTATGTACTTTAGGGACTTGAAAGGGAAGAAGAAGCCCTATGATGTGTCAGTGCGCCCAGTGGTCGCGTTCTCGTGGTTCAGTGTTCAGGGGCCAGACAACCCAAAGGGGGACAAGAAAAGCAAAGCATCCACCTCTTCCCCCGACTGGCCAGTCTGAGGAGCCAGTTGCGGTAGAGGCCTCTGTTGAGCCATCCATCCCAGCTATTACCACTGTCCAGGATGTACCATCCTCCTCTGCGGGTCCCAGTTCTTCAGCTGGCCCTACGGTCCTCACTTCCCGTACCAACCCTATGACAACCCAGCAGTTAGCTATGACCATGGCCAGTTTAAACAATTGGATGTCAGTTGCAACATCCAAGTTGTCCACATTGGCCACTTCAGTTGAGGCCCAGTCTGCACCAGCCACTGTCCAGATTCCTTAGTCTATTGAGGAAACATTGAAGACGCTCCTGGACAACCTGGAGAAGATTATTGAGACTCAGAGTGCCTTGACTAAGGCAGTTGGTGCACATAGCATAGCCTTGGAGAAGCTGGCCCGGGAGCACAAGAAGATGAGGAAGTCCAGGGCATTAAAGGAGTCGGTAAAGGTACTTTGAGCAGATGTGGACAAGCTAATGGCGGATCAGCTGCCGTTAGACTTGTTATTTGGGTAGTCAGCCCCTCCAGCAGCAGCATCAGTACCTGAGCCACAGCAGGAGCAGGCACCCAGGCCTCCGAGAAAGAAGAGGAAGCTGCCCAGCACTGAGGGAGTAGTGATTGAGTTGGCTGAGATTTAGGTGACTCCCTCCGGTGATGTACCAAATGTTCCGCCGGTCCAGTAGTAGGACCCTGTCCCAGCAGCAGAGCAGCAGCAGGTCGGGAACCAGTTTGAGGTTCCCGCCCATTCAGAGGATCAGGGGACCACTGAGGATCAGATGCATACGGACCAGGCCTAGGGAGCCCTCTATATCCTTTATCTGATTTTATGCTTATTTTGGTAGTTGGCATTAGGGACAATGCCAGCTCTTATTCATGGGGGTGCACCCTACTGTTTTTATTTGATACACTTGGATGACTGTATATATTTGATTGTTAGTTTATGTTATAAGATTTGATAGTTGGCCTGTATATAATTTCTCATTTTGGATATTTCTCTACTTTATGTATATATTCATCCCCCGTTGTATATTCTACTCCCCTATTGTACATATTCATTCGGTTTTTCTATTTTCATTAAAAAAATTGTTTTTAGCTTCGTAGTTAGGCTCGTAGCCTTTTGTTTTGGTTTTAGCATTTTTAGTAAGCCCTTGGTTTTCTTAATGCCACGGTTCTTTCCAAGGGTAGAGTGTTGTGCGAACTGGGTAGCTCTTCCCAATGATAGATGGCATGACAACCTTCTTAAGGGTTTGAGTCCGTTTTTGATTTTCTTCTTTTGATTTTGATATTTCATAGTTAAGGGTACCTCAGGAAAAGCCTCACTTGGGCCTAACACATTTGACTTTGATCCCATGGTCAAAGACATAACGTTGTGTTTAGGATGGTGAAAGTCGTGGCCTTGAGACTCTTGTGTTGACCAATCAATCATCATGTGGTCGTGTTAGACAATTGTGCGCTTGAATCGTAACTAAGGTCATTGTGGGCCCTCAACTCGATGTCTTTAGCAATCCTTGAGTGTGTGTGGTGAGAATTCGAATTGTGAGTCCAAGTCTCGAGCTGATGGTCTAGAACTTGCCCCGAATATTTGTTGAGGCGAAATCCTAGGTGAAATTTGACTTGAGAAGTGACTATAGGCTCTCCTTGATCCAAATGCTAAGTTGAACAATTCCATAGCCTACAAATGAAATGATTCCCTAGTTAACCCTTTTGAGCCTAAACCTTTTTCTTTCAAAAACCAAAGCTACAGGCCTATACTCGTTTTTAATGAGACCCTCACTTGGCACCCAAATCTTCCCTTGAGTAAATGGCAAATGTCTAAGTTTGGGGGCAGAGGCAAGAAAGGAAACAATGTGGTAAAAGTTACAAAAGTAAAAGAAAAGGAAGGCAATGAAAAAGAAAGAAAAGAAAAGACAAAAATAAAGACCAAGGTGAATAAGAACAAAAAGGGGATTCAAAGAAAACAATAGTGAAAAGGATGTGGAAAAAGTAGAAAAAGGAGAAATGTGTTGAATTGCATAAGAAAGAGTGACAGTGTGTCTCTCTAACCCCTTGAAAAAGAAGTGAATACTCTAATGAGTCAAGAAAGTGTGCCAAAATGAAACAAAAGAAGTGCTTAAGGGAAGATTGAACCCACTTGAACAAACACATATCCTACCCTTACCCAAAAGCCTTCACAATGACTCCACAAAAGCGCTATATGATTTTGAGTTGAAGGGAACCTACATTAGTGGATACTTACATAAGGGGCAAGCATATGGTACTTAGATCCGGACGTGTGACCTTCTTCTTGTGAGAGATGAGTGAAAGTCTATCAACCTCGTTTTGTGTGTCAATACTCTAAAACGTGAGGTTCGCTTAGGGAGAGTTGAGGATGTGTGAGTTTGGGTTCCACAATGACCAAAGTAATTGAGAGAGGTTCCTTGATGAAATGTGTCAATTCTTGATGCTCTTGTGTCACGCTTGATCCACAAGTTTTCAAAGATTAAAATGTGTTAATGATGCATTCTTATTGAAGGCAATTGTTAGTCCCAATTGATTCTTGTTGAGGTTACTTTAGGATAAGCTAGAATTACTTGGATGTTTCCTTTTAGGGGTAGGGAGAGTTGATAAGTAGGATTTTAACATGTTTTATGCCCATACTTTCCTATGCTTTGAGTATAATTTGCTATAAAATAGTCCCAAAATGCTTACAGGTTGTGCTTGATTGCAGGTTTGAGCGAAAAAGTGACGAAATGTCAAAGATTGGCTCAAAACGGAGTGAAACCTGCTCAAGTGTCAAAAGACTAATGAAGTGGTGGAAATCAGAGCTTGGTGCGGACCACACAACTGTGCATGCGGTGGCACCAAAGAGTTCAGAGAGGGAACAATTTGAGACAGAGTCCACGCGGCCGCGGTCGACTTTACGAGGCCCGCGTCCAGTTCATGCGGCCATACCATCTTGCCATGCGGCCCGGCCAAAGAGTTTAGAGGAGATGCAGATTTGGACAAGCTCAAGACATGCGGCCGCGTCACACCTTCTCGCGGTCCACGCCAGTCAGTTTAGAGAAGGAAGCCATTGGAGTTAACCAGCCAGTGCAGTCGCGGTCATGATTGGCGGCCCCCACCGACCCCGCAGGGGCAATTTTGTCCAGTTTTTCTAGCCCACTATAAATAGAACATTTTACCATATTTAGGTCAAGTTTTATATTTTGAACAACAGTTGCGCTAGTGAGAACCGTGTTTTAGCCTATTTTGGGCACTTTAGCATTAATTCTTGTAGTTTAACTTTAGCAATTAATTAATATGCTTAGTTCTACATCTATTTCTTCTGTTTCTTCTTTAATTATGTCTAGCTAAACCCATTAGCTAGGGTTGTGTCTCAACCCTAGTGTGGGTAATTGATGGGTGTTGCTTCTTAATGATAGATTGATATTGGGTGTTTGTTATTTGGGTTAATTTTATGGTTTAATTAAGGATTGGTGGTTGCAAACATTGATTCTAGCTTAGTGGGTTTTGACTCTTCTTGAGAAAGAGAGTCTATGACCCCAAAATTGAACCAACAAGGAATTGGGATGGACCCATAAGAAATGGTAGTCCCAATTAACGGGTTAAATCTAGAGAGAGTAATCACCATACTTGAACCCTAGTTGCTTGGTCTAATTAGCCTACCCAATTGGTCTCGAGAGAGTCAATTGGACAAAATCGCTCTCTCTACCGAGAGGTGTGAGAGTAGGTACAATTGTGCAACAGTTATAACATTGATCCCAAATATGTCAATCTATTATTAGTAGTTTCTACTCGTTAGTTAACCACCTAGGTGATGTCACGACCCTAATGCCTTTCTCTATCTTAATTACAACTTCGAAAATATCCTTTTAGTATAATTTAGTCTTAATTCTTAGTTGATAATAGTATTTGATAAAAGAAAACCCAAAAATGTTAGGAGTTCAATTAGAAGCACAAACGCATTCCTAGTCTAGACAGATACGCAACTCCACTCCAAGCTCTTTGTGGAAAAATCGACCCCGATACCACTATTCGGGTAAAATCTATAGCACCCGCTCTTCCTACCATTGTGTAAGGTCGAGTTGGCAGTGATCACCCGCCTGGAGAACAAGGGAATACATTTCAAGGCAGCAGTCAGGAGCCCGCTTGGAGAGCAGGGAATACATTTCAAATCAGCAGTCAGGATCCTACCTGGAGAACAAAGGAGTACAATTCAAGTTTTAGCTTTTAAGTTCTTATTGACATTTGGTAATATGATTCGGTTAACACTCGTATATGAGCCCAAACTATCGAACTGGGGCAGAAAATTTTCTTTGTTTTGTTGAAGTCAGGAGCCCGCCTGGAGAATAAGGTAATAAATCCAAGTCAGCAATCAGAAGCCTGCCTGGAGAAAAAGGGAGCACATTTCAAAGTCAGCAGTCAGGAGCTCGCCTGGAGAGCAGGGAATACATTTCAAGTCAGCAGTTAGGAGCCCGCTTGGAGAGAAGGTAATACATTTCAAGCCAGCAGTCAAGAGCCCGCCTGGAGAGCAGGGAATACATTTCAAGACAGCAGTCAGGAGCCCGCCTGGAGAGCAGGGAATACATTTCAAATCAGCAGTCAGGAGCCCGCCTGGAGAGCAGGGAATACATTTCAAGTCAGCAGTCAGGAGCCCGCCTGGAGAGCAGGGAATACATTTTAAGTCAGCAGTTAGGAGCCCGCCTGGAAAGCATGGGAATATAATTCAAGTTCAGCAGTCAGGAGCCCGCCTGGAGAGCAAGGGAATACAATTCAAGTTCAACAATCAGGTGTCCACCTAGAGAAAAGGGCAACATCTCAAAATACAGTTCGACAGTCAGGCGTCCACCTGGAAAAAGGGAAAACATCTCAGATTATAATTCAAGTCGACAACAAAGGAATTCCACCGGGAGAATACATGTCAACAAGGCAACAAGAACCACAAGAGCAAGTTTGAAGATATAGATAGGATTTTTATAATGCATAGATCATAGTCTAGTCTAGCTTCTTTTCATTTTTGACATGGTGTAATAAGGGATTCAGTAAGCAGTAGCAGTAGCAACAACAACAGTGAAATCACAGCTTCATGTTAGTCCCAGCTATCAGACATTCCTGAACTACACTGACCTGATTCATTTTTAGCCAAGGATATGTAGGCAACCTCAGAAGCAGGGTGTGGTCAAATCTTTCAAAAATGCTTCCCACGGTGTATTCAAACGGGCAAAAATCGCTCGTATCCGCTCACTTTATCTTTGCACGAAAACTCTTCATGTTTCCGAGCAAAGAGGGGCAGCTGTGAACACGTGATTTTTGCCCTATATGAATTATTCCTAAAAATTCAAAATAAAATAATTTTTTATTGTTTGCAATTTTGTGGATATTTTGGCATTTTTTGTCAATTATTTGCATTTGTCTGTGTATGTTTATTTTATTTAATTAATGAAAAGTACAAAATATATCACATTTGCATTTAGGATTTAACTTTGCATTTTTAAATAAAGTAGTAAAATAGTTATTTTATAAGAACTGGAAAAATCACAAAATAGTATATTTTTGCTTTTTAATTTTAGTCTTGGATTTTGGTAGTTTTCCTTTAATTTGGTTTTAATTATTTGTAGTAAGTATTTTTTGTTGTAATTAATTTGATTAGATAATTTAGTAGAGGAATTAATTTAGGTTTATTTTTAGTTTTAAATTAAAGGAATTAGAAAATATTGAAAAAACAAAAGAAACAAAAGAGTGTTAAGTCAGTTTTGGGCCAGGTTTTTAAAAATTTTACCCAAGCCCAAACGTTTTCCCCCTGAAACCCGGTCAATCCGATCCCAAATCCACCCTATGCCCGATCCGTCTTTACACCACACCAAACGACCCCGTTTTGTTTGACTTCGATCTGGGCCGTTGATTTCCTCCTATCCGACAATTGGGAACTGGGGTAGGGTTTAGTACAAAATTGTCTGAATCCCGTTAGCCTCCCCCCCCCCCCC
>MU674957.1:56366-67619 GCA_026770625.1 Nicotiana glauca
CCCCAATCTCGTCTCCCTCACTTCCCCTATTTTTCAGAGACCACCCCTTAGAACCCTAAAGCCGCCCCAAAATCCTCATCACTTCCGATAGCGGCGCCACCTCCGTTCACCACCAAATTAACACCCTAGAACCCCCTCTCTCCCCTCATTCCAAATCCTTACTTCACTTCCCTCGAATCACCCCGAAAATCTTCGAATCTTAGATCAAAAGACGAACCCTAGAAATTCCATATCGGGTTCTGTGGGAATTTCGAGTCCAATTTGATTTTGGTCGTATGTTCTTTATAAGAACACACGATTGATATCGTGTTTGGCCAAAAATCCATGAAGTTGACAAACCTGTTGATGTCTAAGTTCCTTTGTTGGCACGTTTTAAAAATCTAATTGTTTTCTACTATTGTACGGGTTCAGTATGCGAATCCCTGAATGTCCAGCTTGTGCGTGCTTCGTATGAATTGGGCTCATATTGGGCCTGAACCTGAAACAGTTTGCCTAAAATCAGAATGGCCTACTTGGTATCATTTGGGCCTGTTTGATGTGTGCCTCTAATTACTAAGCCAATCTCGAATAATAGCTAAATGATTAGAATCCTTTAATTTTTCTTTAAGTAAAATTGGGAGGTGAGCCATAATAGGTGAACGATTAGTTTATGGCCCTCAATATTTTGATCGGATTTTAGATAAATAGATTCGAGGTGTGCCATGCCGAACAAAATCTCAATTGCATGGCCCTCGTTTAATTAATTTTGTATTGATCCTTAGAATTCGAGGTGTGCCATTTAGCAAATTCCATGACCCTCGCAAAGTGCAAACGCGTAGTTGCTTTAGGCGCATATTTTAATAATCTACTTTCCCAAACTTGGGTGCACATTTATGTGACCCAAATCCAAATTTCAACGATGTTAGAATATGTCAAAAACCACAGGTGTATTTATGTGACATGGTTCGAGACGTGTTTTAATGACGTTGTAATTTTCTCTCAAAAATGAATAAAAGCAGTTAAAACTAAAATTTGCACATAGGTTCATAATTGTTTAAAATCAGATAATTAAGCCGAATATAACAGTTGAGCGATCGTGCCTACCACCTTCTCCCGGATTAATAAAATTTCTTACCCGAATTTTTGGTTCACGGACTGTTAAATAGACTCACTCTTTTCCTCGATTCGGGATTTTAAACCGGTGACTTGGGACACCATAAATCTCCCAAATGGCGACTCTGAATCTTTAATAATATAATCTCGTTTCAATTGTCCTTTAATTGGAAAAACTCCTATATATACCCTTCCCCGGGGTGTAGTGAAAAAGGGAGGTGTGACAACGTGTATTGGGGAGGTTGCTTATGAGCTTGCCTTACCTCCTAGCTTGGCAGGAGTTTATTCGGTATTTCATATTTCGATGCTCCGGAGGTATCACGTCGATCCGTCGCACGTGTTGGATTTCAGTTCAGTGCAGTTGGACAAGGATCTATCTTATGTTGAGGAGACGGTGGCAATATTGGACAGGCAGGTTCGAAAACTGAGGTCAAAGAACATTGCATCAGTGAAGGTTCAGTGGCGGGGTCAGCCAGTCGAGGAGGCAACTTGGGAGACCGAGCGGGATATGCGCAGCCGTTGCCTTCATCTTTTCACTATTTCAGGTATGTATTATGCTCGTTCGAGGACGAACGAATGTTTAAGTATGGGAGGATATAACGACCCGGACGTTCTTTTTAAGAATTAACACCCATATACTCCATTAACTACATTCCCTGTGTTTGTTTCTACTATTTTTATTTGCCGGGATGGTTGGTTTTGAGTTTCGGAGAGTTTTGGGACACTTAGTTCCTAAAAGAGAGCTTACGTTATAGAATTTGGACCATAGTCGAAACAGTATGAAGACGGCCTCGGAATGGAATTATGTTGGTTCCGTTAGCTCTGTCGGGTGATTTCGGGCTTAGGGGCGTGTTCGGATTGTGTTTTGGAGGTATGCAGCTTAATTAGGCTTGAAATGCCAAAAGTTAAATTTTTGAATTTTTCGATTCGATAGTGAGATTTGGATATCAGGGTCGGAATGGAATTTTTAGAAGATGGAGTAGGTATGTTGTGTGATTTGGGATGTGTGTGAAAAATTTGAGGTCATCCGAACGAGGTTTGATAGATGTTTTGAACGAAAGCAGAATTTGAGAGCTTTTGGAGTTCCTAGGCTTGAATCCGATGTTAATTTTGTGTTTTGATGTTGGTTTGAGCGTTCCAAAGGTTGGGACAAGTTTGAGTGATATTTTAGGATTGGTTGGCATGTTTAGTTGAGGTCCCGGGGGCCTTGGGTGAGTTTCGGGTGCTTAATGGAAGTTGAATTGGACTTAGGAAAAATCTGAAGTTGAATGGATCTATCATAACCGCACCTACGTGCATGGGACCGTAGGTGCGGGCATGCAGAAGCGTTGGAGAAGCCGCAGATGCAACTGGACGTTCGGAGTTCTTAAGTCACAGATGCGAGAGCTGGAGAGCACATGCGAGGCCGTAGGTGCGGTAGAAGAAGCGCAGGTGCGGCTTGGTGCTTTAAGTGGATTTTCGCAGACGCGCTCCTGATACCGCAAGTGAGGAAACCCTAGGCCAGAACCTATATATACATCCGGTCGCGATTTTTGCCCATTCTTTCACCATTTTCATCCGGATTTTGAGCTTTTTGGGAGGTTTTTGATAGAGGATTCAAGTGAGCTTCAAGGAGGTAAGATTTTTGGAACCTAAGCTCATTATTATGGTGATGTTTATCATTTTAAGCATGAACTTTGAAGGAAAATTAGTGGTAAATTGGGGGTTAGGGCTTGCTTAATCAGAGAGTTTTGAATGGTGATTTGAGGGACAATTTGAGGTCCGATTTCGGTACTTTTGTTATGAATGAACTCGTGAGAGTGAGAATTCCGAATTTGTAAATTTTACCCGATTCCGAGACGTGGTCCGGGGGGAATTTTGGTCATTTTTTCTAATTTCGCATATTAGCATAGAATTAATTAGTTGGATTAGTTACTTGAAGTGTTATTTACATTATGCAATTACTTTGAATAGATTTGGGCCATTCGGAGTCAGATACTCATGGAAAGAACGTGGTATTGAGTTGATTGAGCAGGTTCGAGGTAAGTGGCTTCCCTAACCTTGCGTGGGGGAAACTCCCCTTAGGATTTGGTATTGTTGATATATGAAATGACTTGTACGTGAGGTGACGAATTCGCACATGTGCTAATTATTGAAAATCCTATTTTCATTAAGAACTATAACTGAGTTTTCTTTCCTGTTTATGCTATCTGCAATTTAATCCTATCGTTAGCTTAGGGAAGCATCTCTAATTGACTTAATTGCCTTACTTGCTCAAACTTCTTTATTTGAATTCTATGCAGCATGCTATGTTAGAAATACATGTTTACCTTCGTATGTAATTTGGACTGAATTGAATAGTCTTCGTGTTGCTGTTGTGTGTCTACTTTGGGACTATGGGATGGTATCCCGGGAGATCCCCCCTGCTTGTTTACGTTGGGACTACGAATTTGTATTCCGGGAGATCCCATGGACTTTTATATTGGAACTACAGGACTCCACCCACTAGATTCCCCAATACTGGATATTTATATTTGGGACTACGGATCGAAATTCCGGTAGATCCCCTCGCACTATGAGTTGGACTGAGAGACGGTATCCCGGGGATCCACTGGATATTTATATTTGGGACTACAGGACGGTATCCTAGGAGATCTCTGGTTGTTATTTCTGTATTGAGCTGCATTTTTCTTTTGTGATTACTTTTCCTTTGTTGCAGTTGTGTTACTCTTATTATCATGTATTACTTTAAATATTGTTTCTTTCCTTATATAATATTGTACATGATTGGTAGGGCCCTAACTTCCTCGTCACTACTAGACCAAGGTTAGGCTTGGCACTTACTGGGTACCGCTACAGTGTACTCATGCCCTTTCCTGCACATATTTATCATGTACAGATCTAGGTACTTTGACTCAGCCCTACTACCCTTGAGGCGAGGCAATTCTCTCGAGACTTCGAGGTATATCTACTGCATCCACAGACCGAGGAGTCCCTTTCCATTCTTTCTTATAGTTTTAGCCCTTATGTACTTATTTTCAGTTAGAAATTCTGGAGTTAGAACACTATGTAGTATCCATAGCTTGTGATTCATAGGTTTTCGAGTTTTGGGAAGTTATTCAGTTTGAGAGTTATATTGTATATGCCGAGCGGCATCTTAAACTTTCATTACGTTATTCCGCAGTTTTTATTAGTTTTATATGTTGTTTTTCCTTTTTTTCGCAATTGTTAGGCTTACCTAGTCGTAGAGACTAGGTGCCATCACGATAGTTCACGGAGGGCGAGCTGGCGTCATGACAGATCTAGACATCGGCGGCTAGGGTTTTTTATATAGTTGGGGTGTGTTCTCTTTTTCTAAGTGTGAGTGATGGAAATCAGGCTTTTTTGCATTTTAGGGAAATGGGGAAGGGAAAATGACGTAGTTTTGCCACCGTACTGCATCGTTTAGTTGTTCAAGACTTAAAGGCATTTGGACCGGGTATTGGAATTGGGCTGGGGCAGAATGTGGTAAAAATGGGCTTGAAATAAATGGCCCAGTCCGATTTAAGCTTGGAAGCCCTTTTTTCTTTATTTTTTTTATTAGCCTTTTACAAAATTAGCCATTTAGACTCAAGTTTTAATTTAAATCTTAGTTTTGTGTGGATAGCCTATTTATTTATTTTATCTAATAATGGACTAATGCAACTAATTAATTAAGTAACTAACCTAAGAATGCACTTTGTGATTTTATGTATTTAACTAATGCATTTAACAATGTAATTAAATTCTAAAATGCAATTTAAAAATCTAAAAGGCTATGAAATTAAGATTTGAATATTTTTATGATTTTCTTAATTTAGGATATTCCTAACATGGATAACAATGCGGATAAATGCAAATTAAATAAAGTAAAACTTCTAAAATTCATGAAAACTATTAAAATTATTTTTTAATTATTTTTAGGAGTAATTTTCATGTTGGCAAAAATTAGGTGCTCACAGCTGCCCCTCTTTGCTCAGAAACATGAAGAGTTTATGGGCAAAGATAAAGTGAGCAATTACGAGCGATTTTCCCCCATTTGGATATTCCATGGAAGTATTTTGAAAAATCTTGACCGAACCTTACTTCGGAGGTTGCCTATATATCCTTGACTATAAAGGAATTAGGTTGGTGTTGTTCTGAAAGTTTTGGTAACAGGGACTATCGAGAAGCTGTGATTCCACTGTTGTTGCTGTTGTTACTGCTTGTTGAGCTCCTTATTACACCAAAATCAAAATGAAAAACTAAACTACTTAAGCCTGTCAACTACTAGTTACAAGATTCCTATATATAAATCTTCTGAAGCTTGATCTTGAGTCTTGGCTGGTTCTTCATGTAGACTCTGATCTGAATCTTGATATTTGTTAGCTGCAAGTACTGGTTCATTCTTCTTCAGCTTTTCCGATCAAGGCGCGACATGCAAAGCTTGTGACTTCAATCATGCCTTGAACAGTTCACATCTTTTTTACGCTTATTCACTTTGAGTTCACTTCTTTTTCTTTTATTCTGTACTGAGACTTCTTCTTTTGGTCGTCTCGAAACCTGTGTCTCGAGGTATAACCTGCTCAGACACCAAAACAAATAAACAAACAAAAATTTTCTGCCCCAGTTTTCACTAGAAAAATTTTGTGAGTTATTTGTAACCAAAACTCTATACTACTTCATTATTGAACGCAATAAAATCAGGATTGTGTATCCTTGGGAAAAAAAGATTAAGGAGTGGAGACCCTATATCTAAAATGAAATAAACTAGGGATTGGAGACCCTATTGTTGGAAAATCATCAACTAGGGAGTGGTGACCCTATATTGGCATCGGATTATGCTGGCATCAATTAGGGAATGGAGACCCTATGTTGGCATCAACTAGGAGTGGTGACTCTTGTTGGCATCAAGTTATGCTGGCATTAGGTTATGCTGATATCAAATAGGGAGTGGAGACCCTTATTGGCATCAACTAGGGAGTGGTGACCCTATGTTGGCATCAGGTTATGCTGGCATCAACTAGGGAGTGGTGACCCTATGTTGGCATCAACTAGGGAGTGGTGACCCTGTGTTGGCATCATGTTATGCTGGCATCAAGTACGGAGATGAGACCCTATGTTGGCATCAACTAGGGAATGGTAACCCTATGTTGGAATTAGGTTATGTTGGCATCAACTAGGGAGTGGAGACCCTAAGTTGAAAAATCATCAGGTTATGTTGGCATCAACTAGGGAATGGAGACCCTATGTTGGAAAATCATCAATTAGGAAGTAGTGACCCTATGCTGGCATCAGGTTATGGCATCAGGTTATGATGGCAACAACTAGGGAGTGGAGACCTTATATTGGCATCAACTCGGGAGTGATTACCCTATGTTGGCATCAGGTTATGCTGGCATCAACCAGGGAGTGGAGGCCCTATATGTTGACATCAATTAGTGAGTGGTGACCCTATGTTGGCATCAGGTTATGCTGGCATCAACTAGGGAGTGGAGACCCTATGTTGGCATTAACTAAGGAGTGGTGGCCCTATGTTGGCATCAGGTTATGCTGGCATCAACTAGGGAGTGGAGACCCTATGTTGGAAAATCATCAGCTTATGTTGGCATCAGGTTATGTCGACATCAACTAGGGAGTGGAGACCCTATGTTGGCATCAACTAGGGAGTGGTGACCCTATGTTGGCATCAGGTTATGCTGGCATCAACTAGGTAGTGGTGACCCTCCATTAGCATCAACTAGCGAGTGTTGACTCTATGTTGGCATCAAGTTATGTTGACATCAGCTTATGCTGGCATCAACTAGGGAGTGGAGACCCTATGTTAGCATCTACTAGAGAGTGGTGACCCTATGTTGACATCAGGTTATGCTGGCATCAACTAGGGAGTGGAGACCCTATGTTGGAAAAAATCATCAACTAAGGAGTGGTGACCCTATGTTGGCATCGGGTTATACTGGCATCAACTAGGGAGTGGAGACCCAATGTTGGTATCAACTAGGGAGTGGTGACCCTATGTTGGCATCATGTTATGTTGGCATCAGGTTATGTTGGCATCAACTAGGGAGTGAAGACCTTATATGTTGGCATCAACTAGGGAGTGGTGACCCTATGTTGGCAGCAGGTTATGCTGGCATCAATTAGGGAGTGAACCCTATGTTGGAGAAAATACAGCTAGGGATTGGACACCCTATGCTACCATGACTTTGAACTTTTCTTCTTTTCTTTCATTTCACTTCATATGTTTTTTCATCATTTTTTTAAGAAAATGAGTAAAAATTCAGGAAAGAATTTCGAGGAGACCTCTCTTTTGGATTGATTATTGCTCCAGCGCTATTTTAGTCTCTGCGTGGTTTCCTTTTGTTGCACTTGCTCCTTGCAAGGTTGCTTTGAATTATATATGTTTCCTGTTTTTCAAACAAAGAACAATTTATCAGTTTGAAACAGTAGTTGGTTTTGTGGACTTGAGCATTTCAGTCACTTGATCTTGGCCCGACTTCTTTGATGAAGATCTCAACTGCAATTGCTTGTTCCCTGAGGACCGATTTCATTTCAGACCCTGGAGAACCTCTGGTTTTCCAGACTTTTACATGACAATTGGTCGGTGGGACTCAACCTTTTCGGCTTTATTTTTCCTTCGTAGGCCTTTCCCTTCCACCTTTTTTTTTCTTTTTCTTTTTTCAAACTTCTGAGCATTGGGAACTTTTGGCTCCTAAAACTTTGTCGCAACGGCTAGTCGCGTGAGACTTAACCTTTTCCAACTTTATTTTGCCTTCATAGGCCTTTCATTTTTGGCTTCTTTCTTCCAACTTCAATTTCAAAGCATTTGGGGTACCTTGGATTTTCAAACTTTTGCCGAGATGGTTAGCCACGTGGGACTCAACCTTTTCAACTTCATTTGCCTTTATATGCACTTTAATTTGATTTTCTCCTTCCAAGAGTTTTGATTTCGAAGCATCAGCTACCATGGTCAGTCGAGGTCGACTTGATGCCTCTCCCAAGGCTGGGTGTCGTTTTGAATATTGGCTCATATCAGAAAAAAACCTTGTAAATTAGTCTTCCTATCTCTTCTTTCCCTCAGTTTTGGAATAGAGTTAGACCGAAAGGGATTCAAAGAAAACAAACAATGGAATGGAGAATAAGTGTAAACAAAAAGTATCCCTTTCGGGGAAAGGAAAGAATGACTTATCTGGAGTGCATGCGGACTTCAATAGACATGACATACTTTTTGGACTAGATGCATGATCCGTGTAAACCATCCAACTCTCAAAATTCATCACAACTTTTGCCTCAACTGTGGTGCCCTTCCACTATAATCTTGGCAACCCTAGCATCGCTAAAGTAACAATCTTGGCATGGAAATCTAGGACGGCGTGATATGGAGATAATCAATCCATGCCCAAGATAACCTCAAAATCGATCATATCAAGCAAAAAGAGATTTGCTCTAGTCTCGAAACCATAGAATGTGACCACACAAGACCGGTAGATCCAATCCACAACCATAGAATCTCCCATTGGAGTGTACACGTGAACAGGAGTGCCCAAGGGCTCAGGAGTAATAACCAGAAAATGAGCAAACAGAGATGACACATACGAATAGGTAGACCCTAGATCAAATAATACTGAAGCACCTCTGCCACAAACAGAAATAATACCTATGATGACGGCATATGAGGCCAATGCATCTAGCCTAGCTGGAAGGGCATAGAATCTGGCTGGAGTGTCGGCTGGCTGGCCTCCACCTGACTGAGCAGTATCTGGCTAACCTCTCCCTGACTGACCTCTACCTCTAGAACGACCCCTACCAGTCTGATCTCCACCTCTAGGTGGAGGGAAAGCCGGTGTTGAAATCATAGGCTACTGACCATGTTGTACTGCCTTGCCCCGAAGCCGGGGATAGGTCTTCTTCATGTGGCTTAGGTATCCATACTCATAGAAAACTCTAGGCACCATAGCCTGCTATCCGGAAGCTTGGCCCCGATGGCCGGAATACCCACCAGAGGAAGCAGAAATGTAGAAGGACAGTATGAACTATCTGGCATAGCACTGGAATAGGAACCCTAAATAGATGGTGTAAGCACCTGATTTTTGTCCTATATGAAAATAACTCCTAAAAATAGACAAAAATAATTTTAATTAATTTTTAGGTGTTTTTCTTTATTTAGTTGCATGGCATGCATTTTTAACATTTTAAAAAAAATCATAGAAAAAAATTATAAAAAATGTCACATTTTAATTTCAAGCCACCTTAGGTTTAATTTGCATTTAGGAATTAATTATATTGAGCTAATTGTACTATTAATCAAAAATAAAAAAAATAATTATTTTTACATAGTTAGATAATTAGCTTAATTTTACAATTTAAATCAATTTAGGAATTTAGTTTAGGTTTTTAATTAATTAAAGAAAGAAAAGAGCAACAAAAAGAAGAGGGAAATGAAAAAGCTTGGTCTTAAATTCAAGTTGGCCAAACATTTGAAAAGCCTAAAATATTTTCCCCCCAAAACCCTCCCCAAAATATTTTCCCACCCAAAACCTTCCCCAAAATATTTTCCCCCCAAAACCTTCCCCAAAATATTTTTCCCCTAAAACTACTCCCCACCCCATCACTAGAAATACACATACAATACACAATACAAAGAGGAGGAAAAAAAAAGACATTGATTAGGAGGAAAATATACACATTACACACAAAGAGGGGGAATAACGCCTAAGCTTCTAAAAAACGATCCCCCCATCGGACTTGGATTTTCATAAGGGAAAAGTTGCGCTGTCATCTCCAAACTAGGAGCCTGATCCTATCTTCTTCTCCGTTCAAACAGCAGACCCATCAGCTCCTCCCTTCACCATCGATCCACTTCATCAGTCAATTTTCAATACCTCACATCGTCCCTTCTTCTCCCTATCTCTCCAAGACACCACCATCTCAGCCCAAAATCCAGCAAGAGCAGCCTCTGAATCGCAGCTCGAAACAGCCCTCTTTCCTCACGAAACAACAACATTTTGTTCGGGTTCGAGTCTAATTTTTCCGGCGAGCTTTTTTTTTTTCGACGAGTTTTGAGGTTCCGACGTGGTTTTTGTTAGCGGGTCTGTTTGATGGTAGCTTTTTTAGTGTGCCTTTCTTTTATGCTTTGAAAGCTAATAAAAGGTTCGTTTTCTTTCACATAGTTTCAGCTAATTAATGCTTGGATTTTGTTGATATATGAATACCTTTTAAGATCTAGTTATTTGCTCAGCGTTTGTTGATTTGGTATTCTGAGGCATGGTTTGAATTAATTACATGAATTTTAGAATCATTTTTCAATTTGATTAAGTGCTTTGGAGTTATACGAATAATCTGCTACAGTTTGGTTTTCTAGCAATTGGTTGTGTTTTGAAGTTAATGTATTAAATTGTTGGGCCATATAGTTAAAATGTCACACAAGAAAGTTTGTGCCGGTAGGTGTTGAGTTGCTTCGAATTTGTCTGCTTAAGGACTTACGCCTCTGTTTGCATCTGATTTGTTAGTCAAATATTTTGAGGCATATCTTCATGGTTTGAGTTAATTGTGACACTAGCCTGTAATGGTCTTGAAACAATAACATGTGTTGAATAATTGTAAAAGGGATTTATACAAGTTTTTTTTTTGTTGGAATTATTTGGGGCACATTAAAATGCTTACATGAGGCTGCTTATGGATAAAAAGTTTTCTAAGGGTGTTGTCTCCCGTTAGCATGCCTGTGATATCTCTGTATTCCTGCTACTACAAAGCAACACCCTTTCCTTCATGCTTGGTGTAGTATAGCTATAGTATCCTGAAATAACATATTGAAGTGTTTGTACACTCAAGTGATGGAGTAAGGATTCTCTTTTAGCGTTACACATTAAGTATAACACATTTTAGAGTAAATGTATGCAATTATGAAGTTCCTTTCTCTGCTGTTTGTTTGGCTTGATAGATCCCTCTCTTTTTTATGCATTCAATTAATAGACGGTTCATTTCCATACTTGAGCCATTTGTTTTAAAATTGTTTAGCAACTGAACCTCATATTTTGGTTTAAAGCAATGAAGAGTTTTGGCCGTTTGGATTTAGATAATTCAGGTTTGGTTGGCCAAGAGCTAATACAATTTCATAAGCTAGTTTCATCTTTTTGTAAATAATCTATATCTTTTTCTATGTTGATTCCCATAACCCATGGCCCT
>MU674958.1:4344-27183 GCA_026770625.1 Nicotiana glauca
TGCCTGAACTTAATTAAGTTATTATTGCCCTTTTGTGGCTTAAACATATTTGGATTATGTTTTAAAGAGAAATTCGGGAAATTTTTCCTATGAAAGAACTACGTATTTATTTGTTTCCTCTAATTGATTAGAATCATGTCTATAAAGAATAAATCCACGGATTAATATATGTAATGAGGATAAATGATTATTGGACCGTTAGAGTGTGTCAAAGTTTACCATCTTGTCTCTACCCCTTCGGGATTAGGCGGGACACTCACTGAGTACACGTTGATTACGTACTCATACTACACTTCTGTGCATTTTTGTTACACAGTTACATGATACCTTAGCGGCCTACGGGGCGCAGCAGCACGGACGATTCGGGGACTAGGTGAGTTGCAGTATTCAAAGCGGCCCACAGCCTTTAAAGTTCCTTCTAGTAAGTGTATTTCTTTCCTGTCCATTGTATTCCGGACGGATGTTGTGTTGTATTATATGTCTTTATCAGTAGTTGCTCATGCACTTGTGATACCGGGTTTCTGGGATGATTTTTAACGGATTTGTTCTAATTGTTATTATTTAAAATTTAGTTCAAGTAGCGGACTTTTATTTATGAAAAATAGAAGGAAAAACCTTAGATTTTCAAAAGTATTAAAAGAGGAAGTAATTGATAATTTTGTTGGTTGGCCTGACAGAGGTGTCCGGCGCCACCACGACCCTTAGTGGATTTTGGGTCGTGACATAGCCTGTTCTAAATCCATCTTGCATATGCCATGTACAGTCCTGAGGTGGTTTATGTTGCCACCATTCTTCCCCTTTTATGTATGCATGATTCACCCATCTAACCCATAGTGTATTACATTTCTGCTCTATATTCCAAACATATTTGGCAATTGCTGCTTCATTCCAGGTTAAACATTCTTGTATCCCCAGTCCTCTTCTTCCTTTGGTCTGCATACTGTGTCCCATGCCACTAATGGAGGCTTGTTGGTGATCATTGGGGAAGAGAATACCTACTGGAATATTTTCTTTAATATTTCATTTTGAAAACTAGTTGTTACAACTCTGTCAATGATATTCGACCTCGACCTCGACCTTTATTGACGCCTTGACTATGGCTCTCGTCGACTCTTCGACCACAGGATTTGCTGCTTCTTGGACCATCTTGACAAACAACGATTTGGAAACTCTCCCTTTAGTATTATCTTGGCCAAAATATTCTGTAGACAGATTTTAGCCCATACAAAGATATTGGACCCTTTTTTCCCTCCTGGTGAGGAAACAACATCATTGTTAAAACTTAAAAGAGCAGTGTTATATGATCACATTATTTCTCAACTTTAGCATTTAGGCATGAAATCTTATTCACTTTCCTTTTGGATTTTTCGAACTAAGAATGGTGCACAAAATTTGCAAAATGTTTAAATCAAATGGTCTTTACCGTCACTGATATCCAATTTGATTCTCCTCCTATTTCTCGATAAATTTTGCCCGAAAAATATGTTTGGCTTTGGTAACGAGCAAATCAACTATGCAGTACACTCTAATTCTTAAACCTTCATGTGAACCTATCTTTAACAGCTATAGTGGAGTTAAAATGTGTTTTTTTCTTATTTAATAACTTTGACTACTCCAACCGTTGAGCAGTGTAGACATAGGATTTCTTCCTAAATGGGTAAGAAGAAAGAAAAAGAATATAGGGTGAATTCACAACTCTTGATCTCAAAAGGGAAAAAGTAGAACAAGACGAATAAGAAAAGAAATCACTTAAAGTATAACTTATGATTGCCTTAGTGCATTAGGCTAAGAAGAAACATGAGAGTTAATTTAATGTATATTACCTGTATTGGGAAAAATTGAGTTAACATATTAAAGTGATATAAAGATGACATGTCATGACACGTATATTGATCAAAAAGTTATGATTGACAAAGAGGCACGAGCTGCAACAGATACGAGCAGCGGCATAGGAAGAGGTACAAGCGATTGAGGCACGAGCGATTATTCTAAAGACTCAGCGCCCGTACATATTTAATTCAAAGAATTAGGGAGAATGAACCTGACAGTACAAGGGAGTACAGATACAGTATTTAATGAGCCTTAAATACTAAAAACGTTAGAGAATCTGTATTGAGTACAATGATTATGTAACGTAGCATTTAATGTCTTTAATTGTCTATAATGGCCTTACCATTGTGAACATCTAATTTTTTACTACACCCAAATTTTATATTATTTTAGTGTAAATATTTTTTCTAGATCTAATCCTGATATTTAAAGGTTTTATCTTATTTTTAATAGGTTTTATTTGAAAAATATTAAAAAATTACAAAAATAAATAAATAATAATTTTCATATACTTATATTATAAATTTTGTTCCTGTTTATAAGAGAAAATAAAATTTACAAAAAAAATATGATTTTTTTTTAATTAGAATTATAATAAATAAGTTAGTTTAGCTTTAGTATATTTTTTGGGTGTCATTTAATTATAGTGTAAATATTTAGTTTGCCTATATTATTTTAGTCTAAATACTAGGTAGTTAATTTTCTTATCTCTATATTCTATCTTTTAAAGACCAAAAAAAAAAGAAGAAAAAATAAAATAAACCAAAAGATTAACTAAGCACTACCTCACGCTACTTCTCCTAAAAAATTGGCAACAAATCTCACCCATGATTTTCACTCACCTCACGTCATTACACACATCCTCGCGTTGCAATTTTTTCTACTAAACCCACGTTCCCACTTCAAATTCTTTGCACAATATTAGGTAACTACCTATCTTCTTTATAAGAAGAAGAAAGAACGAGCAGAAGGGAGAAAAAAGGAAACAGAAACAATTGTTCAAGTAAGAAGAACGAGAGATAGAAAAAGCTTCTTCCATAATTCAATCAAGAATACAATTTGCCGCCACCCAACTTCCCAAAAAATGAAATACTCCCAAATTGTGATTTTCTAATATTAGAGGAAAGGAGCAGAGACGGAAAAGAGCAAAACTTGAGGGAGAAGCTAGAAGAAAACTTTTTCCTTTTCTTGTTTTCTATCATTTCCTTGGTTTTTTTTTTTTTTATAAAGAAAACAAAAAAAATTATTTCTAAGAAGAAATCGAAATGGAGTAGCTGATTTGTTTGGGTTCGACTCGAAATTTTCTGGTAGGGTCGGAGCTCAAGGTTGACGACGAGGTTCACGGCTCAAGGTTCAGTCCCTGCTTTCGTTTTCCGGTCAGATTCGATTCGCCGGAGTTTTCTGTAACCAAGCTCTCGTTTAATATAAAGGATTCAATTTGCTGAGGTTCAATCTTCTTCTATATCTTAATCTCTTATATCAATTGAAACAAAATAGATAAATTGTTCCATGACTTTGATGCTATTTTACGTTGTATGCATGTAGATGTTAATATCATTTTTTTTTGTTGCTATTTTCCTTGATATTTGTTGTGCTTTTTGTTTTAATAGACTATTTCTGAAATTAATGCCTTATTGTGAATGGAATGTTAAACATGCCTCCTTCTCAAGAAGGAAATTATATAGATTAGAATATATGGTACGTAGTAATGAAGCTCTAACAATGATTTTGAACTACAGCATGAACTGTGTTTGCCTCAAAAGTTATCAAATACTTTCCGAGCAAATCAATCGAAATAGATCAAGGGTAAATCCTAGTTAAAAATAATTAACTCTAGATCCAAGATGAATAATACGAATTAAAAGGCATAGTTGAATTTAAATGTTGATGGCGATTATGATCAGATTTAATAGCATAAATAAAGAGGCATTAAGTAAAAAAAATATGAATAAAGGAAAAGATTCACCCGGTCTTCAGTGAGACGGATCTTCTTTCGTTTCATAAAGATGAATGATAGATGTGTACAAGAACTTGATGACCCTTTTTAGATCGGATGAAAGTATTGGATCACATATCCTATCACTTCTTTGGAGAGGTATGTTTACATATTTTCTAGAGAGGGAGGGGGAGATAGAGAGAGAGCCCCCCTCTTTTGGGATGTCCTCCCCTCCTATATATCAAGGGGATATCCATAGAAAATCCTAAAAAAGGTACAATTTACAGGGAATATTCGGTAGAATATACCTTTTGAGTTTTTCAAAGCAAACCAGATGTTTCATGGCCTATACGTCCACGACCGTTGATGACGGTACGACCTTGGTGTGTACGTCCACGACCATTGATGACGTTCCGACCTTGGTGTGTACGTCCACGACCACGGATGACGGTTCGACCTTGGTGTGTACGTCCATGACCGTTAATGACGGTCCGCCCTTGGCATGTACGTCCACGACCGTTGATGATGGTCCGACCTTGGCGTGTACGTCCACGACCGTTGATGACGGTCCGACCTTGGTGTGTACGTCCATGACCATTGATGACGGTCCGACCTTGGTGTGTACGTCCACGACCGCGACCTCGTGTCAAATTTCTATGATCTAATTTTGACTCAAATAGTTAGTCCCTTCGCTTATTGAGGTCGTCTCTTGGTCGAGCTCAATGAGCGGACTTCATTAATCGTAGTTTGCGAAATTCGGATGGGGAGGCCGAATGCGAAATTCGGATGGGGAGGCCGAATGTTGATTCGGGCGAGGCCGAATGGTGATTCTGGCGAGGCCGAATGTTGATTCGGGCGAGGCCGAATGTTGTTTCTGGCGAGGCCGAATTCTCTTTGGTGATGGCCCTTGGCCTTAAAGGGTGTTATTTTGATTTATCGAAATGTTAACCCGTCGTTGTCCGAGCGAGGACGAACTTTGTTACACTTTGATGGCGAAAGCGCATAGCCTGAGTCGTGGTTCAACCGTATTTGAACTTAATGGCGAAGGCGCATAGCCTTGATTTAATGGTGAAGGCGCATAACCTGAGTCCCAGTTCAATTGTTGTTGAACTTTGTCAATTTTGATGGCGAAGGCGCATAGCCTAAGTCTTGGTTCAACCGTAGTTGAACTTACTGGCGAAGGCGCATAGCCTTGATTTAATGGCAAAGGCGCATAGCCTGAGTCCCAGTTCAATTGTTGTTGAACTTTGTCAATTTTGATGGCGAAGGCGCATAGCCTGAGTCTTGGTTCAACCGTATTTGAACTTACTGGCGAAGGCGCATAGCCTTGATTTAATGGCGAAGGCGCATAGCCTGAGTCCCAGTTCAATTATTGTTGAACTTTGTCAATTTTAATGGCGAAGGCGCATAGCCCGAGTCTTGGTTCAACCGTAGTTGAACTTACTGGCGAAGGCACATAGCCTTGATTTAATGGTGAAGGCGCATAGCCTGAGTCCCAGTTCAATTGTTGTTGAACTTTGTCAATTTTGATGGCGAAGTCACTTAGCCTGAGTCCCAGTTTACTTAATTTTGCTTGCATTGGAAAATATGATGTATTTCCTGGGGGAGTCCCAGTTTACTTAATTTTGCTTGCATTGGAGAATATAATGTATTTCCTGGGGGAGTCCCAATTTGCTTAATTTTGCTTGCATTGGAGAATATGATGCATTTCCTGAGGGAGTCCCAGTTTGCTTAATTTTGCTAGTATTGGAGAATATGATGCATTTCCTATTCGTGTATCTTGGAGAATGCTCCTGCTTCTATTCCATTTAGAGAAATAGTTAAAACAAAATAAAAGCATTTGTTACCTCAGTTTGATCACGTTCCTTTCTCCGGTTATGCCTTCAGTGTCGCTACCAATTTGGCGTGGTTGTCCGCTTTAGCAAAGTTTTATGTCTACAATTTAGATTTGTTGTTGTAGAGGCTTTCAAGATATGCTGATAGTTCCAGAAATTATTGTTCGGGATATGTGAGCTGCCTGAACCAAGCATTTCTCCAGTAACACCAGCTGACTGTCCAAATTCGATCACACTCCAAGCCAATAATGTAGTGGTAAATGCCATCGGAGGATTAAACTTAACATTATCGCCGACGTCGTAGTAGCCGCCGGTCAAGTCGGTATTCACCGGCCAACCGTCGCCTAAACCGGAATGTCCTTGCTAATTCATTCTCTGGTCTTGTGGTAAATAACCAGAACGTTGGCCTTCGAAAAAGAGAATGCATTTTGTTAATGTGTTTGTATAGTCGTGGTAGCTTCCATGGATTTTTTCAACTGAAAGTAAAAGGAGAAGAAGAAGCATGAATTTTGGAGAAATGACGTTGTTCTTCATATTTTCTAAGCTTCTTCTCTTCTTACTGGTTGTGTTTGTTATTCTAATTCTCAATTCAATTTCACCAAGCAGTAGAGGAACATAGTTGGTAAGAAATAAAATCATTCCATTGGTCAACAGTGAGTCATTATTCTCTTTTAAGAGAGATTTTTACCAAAAGACTCTTGCAAGTCTCCTTTTAGGACCGCAACCCGAGACTTTTTGACCAAAAGGATTATGTAATTCTCGATCTAGAGGAAACTAAAATTTTAACTTGAAAATCTCCACAGACGGCGCCAAATTATTTGCCTCAAAAGTTATCAAATACTTTTCGAGCAAATCAATCGAAATAGATCAAGGGTAAATCCTAGTTAAGAATAATTAACTCTAGATCCGAAATGAATAATACGAATTAAAAGGCATAGTTGAATATAAATGTTGATGGAGATTATGATTAGATTTAATAGCATAAATAAAGATGCATTAAGTAACAAAAATATGAATAAAGGAAAAGATTCACCCGGTCTTCAATGAGACGGATCTTCTTTCGTTTCATAAAGATGAATGATAGATGTGTACAAGAATTTCATGACCCTTTTTGGATCTGATAAAAGTATTGGATCACATATCCTCTCACTTCTTTGGAGAGGTATGTTTACATATTTTCTAGAGAGAGGTAGGGGGAGATAGAGAGAGAGCCCCCCTCTTTTGGGATGTCCTCCCCTCCTATATATCAAGGGGGATATCCATAGAAAATCCTAAAAAAGGTACAATTTACAAGGAATATTCGATAGAATATTCCTTTTGAGTTTTCCAAAGCAAACCAGATGTTTCATGGCCTGTATGTCCACGACCGTTGATGACGGTCCGACCTTGGTGTGTACGTCCACGACCGTTGATGACGGTCCGACCTTGGTGTGTACGTCCACGACCGTTGATAACGGTCCGACCTTGGCGTGTACGTCCACGACCGTTGATGATGGTCCGACCTTGGTTGTACGTCCACGACCGTTGATGACGGTCCGACCTTGGTGTGTACGTCCACGACCACGACCTCGTGCCGAATTTCTATGATCTAATTTTAACTAACTTCGTACCCAAGCGACTGGAAGCGTCCATTACACATATAAAAATCTCTTTGCTTGATTTGCTCGATATTCATGTTGGTTGTTCAGTTGAATGTGTCGTGGTTTCTTCCTAAATAAGAGAAGCCCTTAAGATATAACATTAGGAGTCATGAACACGTTAGAATGTTTTACGCGCGCTCTTAACTAATTGAATAATTGTGATTATGTATATGTTCATGTGACATAATTATGGGTTCCAAAAATAAGACCAGAGTATGCGTTAGCGCAACTTTGGGCCAATAATCTTAATAATAAAATATTTAATTATGTACACGTACGTGTGACATGATTCTCGACGTGCCAAACGAAATGAGTACATGTACATGTGACTCAATTATTTAATTACAAAGATCAAGAAATTAAAAGAGGTAAAAAAATAAATGTACATAGGTCCTAAAAATGAGTAGTTAAACAATTTAAACCAAGTAATAATCACTAAGCGACCGTGCTAGGACCACGGAACCAGGAATGCCTAACACCTTCTCTCAGGTTAACAGAATTCCTTACTTAAAATTTTTGGTTCGCAGACTTTTAAATAAAGTTGAAAGCTTCCTTGATTTGGGATTTAAAATTAACCGGTGACTTGGGACACCAAATAAACTATTCCAAGTGGCGACTCAGACAAATTAAATAATCCCATTTCGAATAATTTCACTTTGATTGGAAAAACTCCCATACACCCCCTCGGGCGGTAAAAAAGGAGGTGAGACAACCATGAAAAAGGCAAAATGCATATCTCCAAAATAGCTATAAAAGGGAGAGAATGAATCAATTGTAAGGACACGAAATACTATTTGAATATACTTGTTTACTTTGTTTTCCTGATTATCTCATTGTTGGATAAATCCTTCTTCTTTTTTCATTCTTTGATTATCAGTAACCCCAATTTTTCTAAAATTATCGCTTTGACCGAAATTTTATTTTTTGGTTAAACAAATTGGTTCTGCTACCAGGAATCTGATAATCTATTTTTTCTTAAAAACTTCATTAAATCAACAATCATGTCAAATGTTAATGACAACACCCAGGAAAACCAAGGAAACCGTCAACTCCCAAGGGACTCACAAGATGTTAACACTCCGATCCCTTCTCCACAAAGCTCGCCTCGGCAATATCGGGAAGGAACTCCCGATGGGTCTCACTCAAACGCAAATGTTCAATTTGACAACGAGGAAGCCGTCAATGAAGCTTTACAAAAGTTAATTGCTCAACAGGTTAATAAAGCTCTTGAGGCCTTTGCTAGCCAGTTACCTGTTGCACCATCAACACCGATTCCAAATACCAACACTTTGGAAAACCCTCGTTCTGGACTTGTTAATTCAGGCAGTGGCAGAATTCTCAGTGAGTTACGAGATGGAGAACCAGGTAATGTAGTCAATTGTGATTTACAAAATTTAGTTATAACGTTGCAGAAACAGTTTAAAGAGCAAAGTGACCGCATACAGCAAATACCTGGAGTACCGCTTGTAATCAAAGGAATAGATATGGATAAATATTCACAGCAACCTTGGAAGCCAAGTGCTGCTCCTTTACCAATTCCAAAGAAATTCAAAATGCTTGATATTCCAAAGTACGATAGAACAACTGATCCATGAGACCACGTGACTGCATTTACAACTGGCATAAAAGGCAACGACTTGACCAAGTAAGAAATTGAATTAGTGTTGGTCAAAAATTTCGATGAAACGTTGACTAAGGGAGCATTAATATGGTATTCTCTTTTACCCAAAAATTCTATAAATACTTTTGCTGAGCTTGCAGATTCATTTATCAAAGCATATTCAGGAGCTCAAAAATTTGAAAAGAGAATGGAAGATATTTTCAAAATCAAACAAGGGGACTCTGAGTTGCTTAGAGAGTTCGTGGATAGGTTCCAACGTGAAAGAATGACGTTACCACGTGTACCGGATAATTGGGCAGCTATAGCATTCACTAGCAATTTGAATGAAAAAAGCTCAGAAGCCACAAGGCGTCTCAAGGAAAGTCTTCGTGAATTCCCAACAACAACATGGAATGATGTTTACAACAGGTATAACACAAAATTAAGGAACGAGGAAGACATTATCTCGCGGTCCCAAAAAGAATAAAAAATGAGTTCAAGACGGACAGAATCAGACAAAAGGTCTGGAAAATATAGATACGAACCATATGGGTCCACCTGGAAAAAATTCGCGGTCAAAGCATGATCAGTCAAGGTACGATCGTAGATCCAAAAATAGAGAATCGGGCTCATTATCGAGGTATGGAAATGATTGCAACATACGAGAGTCACGAGATGATGACAGAGACTTGAAGGCACGATTTAGCGGTTACAATTTTAATATAAACACCTTCGAGCTCGTAGCTGTTTTAAGAGGCATGGGTGATAAGGTGTGTTGGACAAAAGAAATGAGGTCAAATCCAAACATGCACAATCCCGAACACTAATGCGAATTTCATAATGATCATGGTCACTAAATAGCAGATTGTAGGTTGTTACAGGGTAAAGTGGATCATCTGTTAAAGCAAGGGCATCTCACTAAGTTATTCAGCGAGAAAGGTAAGCAAGCATACATGAAGAATAGACAGGAGCCCCCTAAACAACCTTCTCCAAAAAGGACCGTTAATGTTATAAGCGGGGGTGAAAGAATCAATGGTGTGACGTATACATTAGCAAATAAAGTATCCAAAGTCACGATTACCCACGGGAAGCAGGTGCGACATGTATTAGAGGAATAAAGCATTTTGATGATACAGATGCGGATGGTGTATTAATTCCACATAATGATGCACTGGTAATCTCTTTACTTGTACATGACACTAATGTGAAACGAGTTTTGATTGATCCAGGAAGCTTTGTAAATATTATTCTGTTAAGAGTCCTGCACGAGATGCAAGCTGAAGCTAAATTAATACCTAAGGCGCATACTCTGTCTGGGTTCGATAATTCCAGCTTCGTAACGAAAGGTGAGGTAATACTTACTACATTTGCAGAAGGGGTCGTCAAGGATACAAAATTTCACATGGTAGAGATGGAGATGGCTTACAACATGATTCTCGGAAGACCGTGGATCCATGAGATGGACGCCGTTCCATCAACCTTCCATCAAGTTATTAAATTTCCGCCACCATGGGGAATACGTCAAATCAATGGAGATCAACAAACATCCAAAAGTATTAACTCTGTGGCAGAGTCAACTATGAGAAACAAAGAAAAATAGCCGTTACAGAATCCAGTTGAGGGTATTACAACACAAACCTCAACTGAACGAGAACAAACAGATGTGGACTCAAGACCTGATTTCATTCAAGAACCAGAAGAAAATGAAAGCATTAAAACAACGATTAAAGAGCTGCAGGTTGTAGTATTATTCACACAATGGCCTGAAAGGAAAGTTTACATAGGGGCTAAACTAAGCCAGGACATGAAAGGTAAATTGATTGAATTTTTGAAAACTAACGTGGATAGTTTTGGTTGGTCCCATTCTGATATGACAGGAATGCCACCGGAGGTAATGACTCACAAATTAAATGAAGATCCCTCATTTCCACCTGTCAAACAAAAGAAGAGAAAGCAAGGAGCTTTCAAAATCAGGTGATTCAAGATGAGGTCCAAAAATTACTAAAAATCGGATCTATCCGCGAGGTAAAGTATCCTAATTGGCTAGCTAATGTACTGTTGTAGTACCGAAAAAGAACAATAAGTGGCGAGTTTGTGTAGATTACACAGACCTTAACAAAGCTTGTCCAAAAGACTCTTTTCCATTACCACATATAGATCAACTCATTGATGCTACTGCAGGACATAAACTATTAAATTTTTTAGATGCATATTCAGAATACAATCAGATCAAAATGGATCCGATAGATGAAGAAAAAACTTCATTTATAACAGATAGGGGGACTTACTATGACAAAGTAATGCCTTTTGGTCTCAAAAATATTGGTGCAACATATCAAAGGCTAGTGACTAAAATGTTTCAAGAACATCTGGGAAAAACCATGGAGGTTTATATAGATGATATGCTCGATAAAATTCAGGATTCAAGAGATCATATATCTCATTTGTCTGACACGTTTCAAATTTTGCTCAAATTTAATATGAAATTAAATCCAGAGAAATGTGCATTTGGTGTCGCGTCAGGTAAGTTTTTGGGTTTTCTTATTTCTAACCATGGTATTGAAGTGAATCCCGCACAGATTAAGGTCATCGAAGAAATCCCTGATATACTTTCAAGTAAAAAAGAAGTGCATAGGTTGACCGGAAGAATTGCAGCCTTAGGAAGATTCATTTCTAAATCATCAGAAAAGTGCTTTAAATTCTTTTCAACTCTAAAAAAGCAAGATCATTTTGAATGGAATGAAGAATGTCAACAGGCACTCAAAAATTTAAAGACATACTTATCAAATCCGCCATTGCTCGCAAAACCAAAGGCAGGGGAAAGATTGTTCATCCACCTTGATGTCTCAGAAGTAGCGGTAAGTGCCGTTTTAGTCCATGAGGATCAAGGTAAACAATCTCCAATCTATTATGTTAGCAAATCTTTATTAGATGCAGAGACGCGGTATCCTCAATTGGAAAAGCTTGCAGTTGCATTAATCATGGCATCTAGAAAATTAAGACCTTATTTTCAATGTCATCTTATTACTATAGTAACTGCTTATCCCTTACGCAATATATTACACAAGCATTAGTTGTCAGCCATGTTAGCTCAATGGGCTATAGAATTAAGTGAATATGATATCGCATATCAATCTAGAACTGCTATAAAATATCAAGTGTTAGCTGATTTCGTGGCTGATTTTAGCCAATGGATGCAATTAGAAGCAGAAAAAGAATTGCAGGTGTTCAACGGAGCTAACCCAGGAACTTGGACCTTATTTACTGATGGTTCATCTAATGTAAAAGGTGCAGGTTTGGGGATTGTTTTGGTACCACCTACGGGTGAAACCATTCGACAAGATATTAAATGTCATTCTGTAACTAACAACAAGGCAGAGTATGAGGCTATGATTGTAGGTTTAGAACTGGAACAAGAACGTAGCATAAATCAGATTATAATCAAAAGTGATTCACAGCTCGTAGTTAATCAAATGATGGGGACTTATACGGCTAGGGAAGCAAGAATGCAGCAGTACTTAGAAAAGGTACGGGATTTGATAAAATAATTTCAAACCTGGAAAGTTATACAAATACCAAGGGATGAAAATGTTGAAGCAGACGCCCTAGCTAATCTTGCATTTGCGGCAGACATGGAAAGCGATGCAAGTGCTTCAGTTATTCATTTATTTCATTCAGTTCTCGACCCCGATAAGAATGAGGTAAATTTTAATAATTTAACTTGGGATTGGAGGGACGAGATTGTTGCTTTTTTTGCAATATGGTATCATCCCTGAAGATAAGAAAAAAGCTCATGCACTTCGAAAGAAGGCAGCCCGGTATTGCTTAAAGCAAGGCAATCTTTACCGAAAATGTTTGGCGGTCCCTTAGCAAGATGCCTCAGACCTTCTCAGACAGAATACGTAATGCGGGAAATACATGAGGGGCACTGTGGGAATTACGCAGGAGAAAGGTCATTGGTAAGAACCCTAACTAGGGCAGGTTATTATTGGCCTAAAATGGAAGAAGAAGCGGAAAGTTTCATGCCTAAATGCGATAAATGCCAAAGGTACGGTAATAATATACATAGACCTACGAAGTTACTTCATCCGATCATTACACCGTGGCCATTTATGAAATAGGAAATGGATATCGTGGTTTCATTACCAAAAGCAAAGGGACAAGTAAAATTTTTGCTCGTACTTACTGATTATTTTACTAAATGGGTAGAAGCAGGAGCATTTAAACAAGTACGGGAAAAGGAGGTCAGAGATTTCATTTGGCGAAATATTATATGTCGATTCGGTGTACCAAAGGAAATCGTGTGTGATAATGGTCCACAATTTATAGGCACTCAAATCACAGAATTTTTACAAAGCTGGCAAATTAAAAGGATTACATACACGCCTTACCATTCGGTAGGAAATGGACAAGCTCAGTCAACAAACAATGTCATTATCAACAATTTAAAGAAGTGTTTAGAGGAATCCAAAGGAAATTGGCCATAAGTGTTACCTAGTGTTTTATGGGCATATCGCACAACAACAAAAACAAGTACATGAGAAACATCATTTTCATTACTTTATGGAGCTGAAACTTTAATTCCATTTGAGATAGGAGAGCCGAGTACAAGGTTCACACATTCGTCAGAAGAGTCTAATGACGAGGAAATGTGTGTAAATCTTGATTTACTTGAAGGAAGAAGAGAAGTTGCATTAATAAGAATGGCAGCACGGAAACAGGTCATAGAACGATACTACAACCGAAAAGCACGCCTCAGATTCTTCAAAATTGGGGACTTTGTGCTCAAAAAGGTTTTCCAATCTACGAAGGCAGCTAATGCGTGGAAATTAAGTCCAACATGGGAAGGACCCTATAGGATTCGTGATATTGCAGGTAAAGGAGCATACGAGTTAGAAACAATGGATGGCAAGATACTACCTTCACATTAGAATGTTGTTCACCTGAAGAGATATTATTTCTAAAGAATACCTACGGTCAGGTATCTGTATTTTAAAATTTAATTTTTGAATTGTTAAAATTTTACTAATGATTTTAGATGATAGAAAAAAAAGCTAAGTCGTACTAAATGATGAGTCACGACCTGGAAGGCACGTGGAATAAATTAAATTTTCAGACCTAGGGTTACAATTATTCTGATAGAAATTCAAACGGGTTAAGCAGTTTATATCTATAATCGCACCTCCGAGTCCCGTATGTTTTTCTTTTTCAGAGGAAGGACCAAATGATAGGAACAACCAAGTGCTCGAGGCTTCTTACTTCAGCGCTCAAACATTTGGGGGACTATACAATATACATAGGCATGTGTAAAGAAGGCAAAGAAGATTGAGAAAAAATCAAAGATCAAGCCTGAAAAGTTCACTCAATGAATGAGTCAAGTATAGAGCAAAGTTACGAGCTAAGCCTTAAAAAGTACCTTACCATAGTTAGGGTAAAGGCAATATATTGAAACAGGTTATAAATAAAAACCTCATATTTTTTTTTAAATCTGTTACACAGTTACGAGAAAGTTATAGATGTAATTCAAATACATGTAAAGTTTTATTCAAAACTAGACAAAGTTCAAATAAAAACTTGTCAAAATTATTTTAAGAAACATGTGCATTACTATTTCTTTTATCGTATGTCAACACCGTTATGAAGTTGAGACGTCTTCTTCATTAAGTGTCAAACATAAAAGGACCCTCTTTTATAAAACTCATGATTAATTTAAATATTCATGAAGTTAACAGAAGCATTTTTTGAACAATAAAAATGCAAATTATTCTTTAAGTCCTTAGAAATAAAGGCAAGAATAAATAAAATGGAAGTTCAAAATAATAACGGGAAACTTATTAATATTAAAGAACTTAGTCTAAGTATGAACTTAGTCATAAAATTGTTTATACATGTTGCCCCATGAAAGGTCCGGGGACTTAAGTTTCTGAAACAAACCCTCAAATGAGACCAAGGGTTTTAACCACAACTTTCCAAAAAGGTACCTGAGAAAAAGAAAAAACAAAGGAATTCAAACAACTTAAACTTGTCACTAAGATGAGGAAGGAACTGAAATAGGTGCATCAACAGCAGCGGGTTTAACTTGGCTTACAGCAGCGGGCTCAACTTGGCTAACAGCAGCAGGCTCAACTTGGCTTGAAGGATTGGGGATACCCGTATCAACTTCAACATTTGCAGAAGCTTCGGCCACGGGAGAAGGAAAATCTTGGTTTTGCTGAGCCTTCTCAATAGCTTCATTGATTTTAATTAACTCAGATTCCAAGTTAAAATTCTCTTGGCTAGCTTCAACAAGAGTATCACGGCGAGAATTCAAAAACGCCCAACACACTTCCATGGCAGACTTATCCTCAAGGATCTCGTAATCTCTTTCCCAATCAGCAATTTCATTCTTCAACTTCTCATTTTCAGCCAAAGCAGATTTGTAAGAAGCTTGAAGAGAGGTATGCGAACTTTCTAAGGAACAAGCTTTATCAAAAGAAGCCCGGAGGTCTTCTTGGGCTTGGGTTAAATTCTGCACGAGCTCGCCATCATATACTTTTTTCTCACCCAAGAGAGCCTTTAATTCTCTAATCTCTTCACTTTCTTTGGACAATTGCTCGGAGAAAGAAGTTTCAAGACGAGTCCTCTCTTTATCTGCTTGACTTGAGAAAGTCTTTACAATTGCCAATTCTGAAGTCAAGGCCCGTACCTGCTGCTCCAAGGTACTCTTACCTTCTTCCAAGTAATCCACATCAATATGAAGACTTTCATACTGTTCCTTCCAATTGAACGCCTCTAACTAATAATTATACATTAATTACTCTGTGAGAGTAACCCTTTTTATCATCTCTGTGCCGATGAGATTATCCTAAAAAATGGGAAGGAAAAGAAATGAGAATCCTAAAGATAGAAAAATGACAAAGTAAAAGGAGGGAAATACCTTTAAAGAACAATGCACAATGTCATTCATCAATGTCAAGGAACTATGGCTATCTAGATTAGCCTTCTTAATTAGACCAATTAAGGGCTTTAGCCACACATATGTTTGACCTGATTTTCTTAAAAGATTACCCCCAGTGGGGACTTCAATAATCACTTGCTTCATCGCACCACTTCCACTTGAGGAGCCAACTTCTGCACGGAAAGTGGAGGAAAAATTGAAACAGCAGCCTGGGGTGGAGCAGAAACAACCGAGATTGGCAAAGAAGGAATCATAGACGCGGGAGTCGAAAAGGAAGCCAAGGGTGTTTCATCAGAAACTAGGCCTAAGCTTTCACGACCAAACCCGCTGATAAAAATTTTCTCAACAGAATCATGAGTAGTAGCGGGAGCAACATCATTATCAGGAATCACAATCGGGGCCTCAATAGACTCAGTAAGAGGAAAAGAACTAAGGGGGGATGCCTCTGCTTCATCATCAGAAATAATGCGCCTACGGGCCCATGGTCTTTTTACCAAGGAACCCCCGTTTTCTTCTTCTTCAGAGTCTTGGTCAACAACGGCTTTTCTTTTTTATGAAGAACCCGAGATTATTTCTTGGGCCCTTTCCAAAGAGATACGAGAAGCCACGATCACCTCGGCAGTAACTCCTCGAACAACAAATACTGATAGAAAGAAGGATCGAAATAAGTTCAGGGAAGAAAACAATATGTAAAATAAATCAAAATAAAAACTCGCACAGTGAGTTTTTACTTTCCACCCAAATCGTTGGGAAAGATTTTTCCAGAATCTACCATCCATTGGTGCAATAGTCAAAAGCTTTTCTAGCCAATCACGGAAATTGGAAACATCTTCCACAACTCTCATGGTTGCTGGAAAAGAAAAGTAAAATTAAAAAAATCAATAATTGAAGAAAAAGGTACGAGAGAGTTAAAAGACTCACATGCAAAATTTTACTTCTTAGGGAAGGGAACGTTCTCCTCACCCACTAAACCAACAGTGGGAGCAGCAATAAAACGAGCATACCAGCCACGATCTATATCATCTTTAGGGCTAACTAAAACTCTTTTGCTCCTAGCTACTAGTGTAAAAACACCATTACGAAAAAGCCTAGGGGAGTGAAGATGAATCAGATGAGAGAAAGTAAAAGGCACCTTAGCTAAATTGGTCAAATGCCTCAAACAGGCAATAACCCTCCATATTATTGGGTCAATTTGACCCAAGCAAGCGTCAAAGAAACGACAAAACTCGAGAATAACTGGGTCGATAGCAGGTTTGAATCCTAATGTGAAGGGATACGTATAGACGAAGGAAAATCCAATTAAGTAAAAAGTAATTCTTTGATTCAGATTAGGAACAATGATAGGGAAGTCATAACTCCAGTGGAAGTCTCTACGAACTAAAGGAATCAAACCTCCTATAATTTTAGTAGGGTAGATATCAGCACAATCTAAAGAAGATACTTGATTTCTAAGAAACTCTTTATCGTTGTAGAACTATCTCCTCTACTGTAGGTTCATGAAGAGGTTTAGAAGAATCCTTACCCCTAGAATAAGATCTTTGTGAGAGACAACCTCTAGTTCTAGAAGAAGGGCCAGAACTGGTTGAAGAAATAGAAGAACCACGTGCAGATGAAGATCCTAAATTACGGAGTCTACCTCCTCTTCTACTCCTACTGGGGGCGTTAGGGAAGTTATCAACTATGGAGGTCTTTCTAGGGTTAGGGTTTGATGAAGACATGATAATGCGAGGAAGAAGCAAATAAAGACTTGAAAAATTTAATGTTCAGAAAACTTTATGTGGTAAAGACAAAGAAAAAAAAGTTATATTTATACTGAGAAGCAACCGTCAAAGGAAAAGGCTCTATGATGCAAGGGTCATGATGATAACTGGCGCTTCGTTAATAGTGAAACCATGAAAAAGCCTTAAAGAAGTGCTGCAAAATTGCAGAACCAATGAAAAGGGTGACACGTGTAAAGAACATTAAATGGAAGTGACAATTGAAGCGTCAATTCTGTCATAGCATTAATTGTGACAAAAATTCACGTTTTAATGAAATTTCACTTCCCAAATATTCAATCGATGAATAAATGGCAAGTGGGGGGACTATCTGTATTGGAAAAATTTGAGTTTACATATTAAAGTGATATAAAGATGATATGTCATGATATGTAGATTGATCAAAAAGTTATGATTGGAAAAGAGGCACGAGCTGCAACAGATACGAGTAGAGGCATAGAAAGAGGCACGAGCGATTATTCAAAAGACTCAGTGCATGTACCTATTTAATTCCAAGAATTAGGGGGAATGAACCTGACAGTATAAGAGAGTGCAAATATAGTATTTAATGAGCCTTAAATACTAAAAACGTTAGAGAACCTGTATTGAGTACAATGATTATGTAACGTAGCATTTAATGTCTTTAATTGTCTATAATGGCCTTACCATGAAAAAGGCAAAATGCATATCTCCAAAATAGCTATAAAAGGAAGGGAATGAATCAATTGTAGGGACATGAAACACTATCTGAATATACTTATTTACTTTGTTTTCTTGATTATCTCATTGTTGGCAAAATCATTTTTGTTTTTTCATTCTTTGATTGTCAGTAACCCGAGTTCTTCTAAAATTATTGCTTTAACCGAAATTCTATTTTTTGGTTAAACATCAACTTAAATAATTATAACAGTAACTAAATTTTGCTCGCCATACCAAAATATAGTCTAATATTATTGGTGGAAGTGCTTCGCACAATATGATCACCCAATTTAATAGAGAGAAAAAACTGTACCTCTAATCCACTGACAATTAAGTTAAAGTACTATTTTTGGTTATATTTACTTAAATTTGATCTTATATAACAATAAAATTATTGAACTTTACTCACTATAACAATAAAACTTACCCATTAAAATGACTTTGTTATCATAATCAATAATTTTTTTTTTATAATTAAGTATTTTCATTAATCTTCAAATTAGTATTTGCAAACCGCACCTTAGCTACAAGTCATCCAGCTGCTCTGAAATATAAAACTATCTTATAAACAAAACAAGTTGCTTTTTCCCCTAATGTAATTAAGAAGCAAAGCTTACAGGGTGGGTATCTTCAATCTCTTATCTCATACACTGGCTTTTAGTCTTTTAAACCACATGCTGACACTAAAATTGCATCCTCTCCAGTAAACTCTTGAACGAAATTGGTGCTCTCACATTACACACAAAGGCAATAATTTGTCAGCCCATATAACAAGCACATTTTCAGCCTCAATACATTCATTACTTCTTTTGAATGTGTTACCCTAAAAAATAAACAATTGAATTTATACGCGATTTTAAGTATACGTGATAAAACTTGGCACAAATTAAGAAGATAAATTAATATTGAAATGAACAATAAGAAAATAAATGCAAACTACACAAATTGAGCAGCGTTGGCCTTAGAGTTCGATCACACTCGAGCCAGGAAATGCCTCTTCTGATGTAATAACAGAATAACAAGGTGATAAGAGCTAGAAACAACAGTAAATTGCTTTGTACTGCGTATTTCAATGTGTGTTGCAAATGATCAGACCCCCTTTTATATATTAGGGGTGTTCTACTCTTGGTACAATTCTATACAAGGTAAAAAATCGCATGATTAGCTAATTAATCGGCCCATCCTTGATATGTGCTGAGATTTTCGTCGTGATCTACAACCGATCGCGGATATTTTGTCTTTCTGTTATTCGGCTTGGCAAATTTCCATCGATCCTGCCTGGTCTCGGGGTCGAACCTCTCACCTTGGTTCGATATAATTCGAGGTCGAACCTTAACCTATCATATTCCAGTCTCTATTAGTCACACAAGGCGTGAGCCTTATTTTGACCGCATACAGATAGTCCCCTTGTTTCTCAGAGAGAAGATGACGAGAAATGATATGAACTTTAAAATCCCATCTGGATGGTCCATGACTTAAGCGACAAACGGTCACTGAGACACCCGACTATGACGTAAGCGACAAATGGATACTGAAACATCCCGGTGATCCAGTAACCAAGGCATTAAATGCTTGTTAGTTGTTGATCGGCCACTACGGATTCTGAATCATCACCAGCAAGCAATAAGTACCCTAACTTTTCTTTATTCAAACTTTACGTTCAAAGCTCCTCCTATTCTCTTTTTTTTTTTTTTCAAAAATCCCTTGGTCTTGCAACTCTTACTCCAAAATTTCTTGAACTTTTAGCAAACCGCATACCATCCTAAATCTCTTTCTTTTGTTCTACAATATCGAAAAATTCTAAGACCGTACCGCAAAAGGAGGGAGCCTCTTCATCACGACCCGCCGGCGGCGAGGTTGTGGCAGAACCTCACCCTGAGGAATTCGTTCCAGCAGGGTACCCTACCATTACCGATTTTAAGGTTGAAAATACCGAGGTACATATGCACAATTATCGATGATCTCCTTATTAAGGTTAAAGAGGATTGCAACTAGGTCAATATGCATGTGGTGGTACCTTCACTCGAGGAATCGATCACTACCCACGTGGAGGGTTTTCTAAGTGTTTTCAATTACCCTTTCACATTGGGTCCCTTAGACCCTATTATCATTGCCTTCTGCAAAAGGTATGACGTGACTCGTGGCCAGATCCATCCCCCCCCCCCTTCTGGAGTTAGTGATTCTCCTTTGATTCTTCGTACTCAAAATCGAGGGAGCTCCCTTTATCCTCAATCACCTTATGTGTCTCTACAGTCCCCGACTCTATCGGGGGGGATGATCAAGATTGCATGTCGGGCCAGTAGGGACCTGTTCTCGATCATAGACGAGTCTTGGGACCGAGGTTGTATAGACCTATTTGTTCGAATAAAGACTTTAGACCTGATCTCTGTCGAAGACATGCCATTTCTCAAGAAATGGAACATGAAACGTCAGTAGTAATTTGCCTTGAAGATTCAATCTTGTTATTTTCCCTCTTATCTCCTTTCTTACCAATGTTTTTGGTGTTGTAGTTGTGGCCCAGATGCCAGACATAGTTCCAGAACTCAAGGAATAGGTCGAGGTCCTTATGTCACAGAGACCATATTAGCCTACTTGGATGGAATTATTGATGGGTCGATGGTAGGCCTGTAATCATGGTAAGTTTCTTTTCTTGAGGTAATAATATTCGATTTCCTCCTTTTGTTGTCGAATTCTTATCTATTTTCTCTTGTAGGTCTCCCTAAGGACGTTGCTATCAGGCCTCTATCCAGTGATGAGGATGTCTCTCGAGTCACCTTCTTCGAGGCAGGGTGATGAAAAAAAGAGAAGAAGGGCTCCGAGTTCCTCAAACTTGAAAAAGAAAAAATTAAAGAAGAGGTTGCGCAAGCCCAAGGTAAGCAAAGGTGCTCTATCCTCTCACCGGCTAAGGGGCGAGTCTGAAGAAGAAGAAGAAGAAGAAGAAGAAGAGAAATACAATCTAGTGGCCCGCGTGCAGTCATGTGTCATGATACAAGGGCCCTCCGAACCAGCGGAGGTTGAAGAGAGAGTTTTGCTCGAAGCTCCCGAACCAGAAGGGTTTGCGGCCAATCTTCCCCAAGCTAGGGGAGTCGAGAGAGAGACCGAGGGTGATGCTTCTCAAGCAGCAAAAGGTGCCCCGAGACACAAGCATTGAGCGACCGACGTTACCGTGTCCCCTCAGATTTTGGCCGCCATGATTCGCGAGGCCGGTATGTTAGAAAGTCGTTCTTATGATGGGTCTCAGAGGGCGACTGATATCTACCACTTCTTGGATGGATTAGAGTCCACTGCTTTGGAAGATGTCTCCAGGCTTGGTGACTTGCGGGTGCTAAGGAAGGTACCATCATTGTGTGGCACTGGGTCTTCATCGAGCCCAAAACTGGTGGATCGATTTCCGACCCCAAGTGTTAACCATGACCGCAGGCGGTCGATAATTTTTTCTATCCCGGAAGATGCCTGGGTTTTCTCTTACCCCGTGGGGATTGCTTGCTACCTCATTTGCTTGGTGACCGAGGAGGACCAAGTCGTAATGGACGCGATGGAAGCGTCTTGCCTATTCAATAAGGCCCAACATGTATTTAATCGGGTAACATTGATTGTCACTTCATTACTTATTTTAAATTTGAAGTTGTAAATAATTCGAACACCTTTCTTTGTGCTTGCAGGCCTTGGTATAGCATCATGAGGCGTTCCTCCGAATCTAAGTGGAGCACGAGGTTGAGGTTTGGGAACTCACCGAGAAAAGGGATACTTACAAGCTTCAAGACGATTTAGAAGCGGCTCAGATTGAGCGTGGCGAGATGGTCGAGCAGGTATTTTGAGTGCTTCACTATAGTGAATATGAATTGGAGATGTTGGATAAAGATCCGATCCTGCAGGTCCGGTAGAGGCTCGAGCAAATCGGGAAGCTCAAGGCAAAGTTAGATACGATACAAGCCGAGGCTGAAGAGCTCAAGACAAAATATGGACATCTTAGCATTGAAAAAGGAAGCCGTCCAAGCACAACTGGAGTCGACCGAGACTCTACTCCGAGCTGCAAAAGAGAAGGCCTCGGTGCAAGTCAAGAAAATCAAGGAGCTTCAATACCAATTAGACTTGGCTATTTCTGAAAAGTCAAACTTGGCCAATGGACTTGAGTTGGCCAAATTTGAGGTGCCATGGCCAATACCAAAGCCAGTGTTAAATAGGCATAATTCAAGGTCGACGTCGAGGCCATCCAGGCATAGGCCAAGAGCATGGTGGATCGTGCAAAGTGGCAAGCTCGAAGGGAATCCCTCGAGGGAGTTCATGCTCAGGACTTCAATATACTGGCTGAAATCGAGAATGCTAAAGCATAAGAAGCCAGGGCCTGGAATCTGGCCTTTCCCGAGGAAGATTCTGAGAGCTTAAGCGAGTCTGAAGACGGGGAAGATCTCGAGGATGGAGATGTTGCCTCCAATGAAGACCAGGCTACTTAGGCCTTTATATGTCTTTATTTTTTTTTTGCTTTCTTTTGCATCTTTTTTAGGCCGTTTCGTCCATTGTAAATTTTTGTATTAGGCCATTCTAGCCTTTTTAGAAAGATTATTTGATATATATATATATATATATATATATATATATATATAT
>MU674958.1:27734-45463 GCA_026770625.1 Nicotiana glauca
ACCCTTATTCTATAATACCCTTTCCTTTACCCTAAGTCCCTAACCCTATTATTTCATCTACCACATTTAAGGAATGATCATATTTAAAGCTCAAGGGAATGAAGTTCAAATTAATGGAAAATAGAATTAGCCGTGATGATGTATTCTTTTTCTTTTTTATACCGTTAGAGTGTTGGTGGCATACATTTGATCCCTTACTTTAGTTTCATTGCATGTGATTGTTGATATAATTTTTATGTTATAAACTATGTTCGTCTTATTTTAGCTTTTTTTTGTCCATATTAGTTAGGCATTTTTATAGCGATATACTTTCCGTGAAATCTCACAAATTTTCTTATTGGTGTAATCGATAACCGAATCGATAAGCCCCAAAAATTGATAAATCGAAATCGAAAAAATCGAAACCTTATTGAAATGATAACGATAAGCATATGTACAAATCGATAATCAATAAGTAATTATCGATAAGGATCAAAATCGAATCGATAATTCGAATGCACACCCCTACTTTGGGCTCTCAAGTTTTTCCTTTGCTTTGTTACTTGTATTCGCAAAGGTCGAAATGTCTTAGCATAAAATAACTTAGGTTGTGTAAGTTCGAACAAACCCTGCCATTGCATTATTCTGTTTTGAGGCATCTTGGGTTTAGTGTTACCGGGAAATTTCTCCCAAAGTAAGTAACTCAAACTATAGTTGGCCAAGGGTAGCCTTTATAACCGATTATGAAAATTTTGAAGGCCTATTTTTTGTTACGGTTCTTGGACATCTCTGAGGCGTGTTAATATGGTCGTAGCCTTTTAAGTCCGGTGGGCTTGCTTTCCCGAGTTATCTATCCTTGCCTAAGATAATAGTCCACGAGTGGGTATGGCTGTGGCCTTTAAATTCGGGGGTTGCCTTATAGATCTTATGTCCCCGTACCAATTCGGTCGATTTGGAATGGATCGGTTAAACATTCCATTAGGGAGAATGGTCTTTACTCTTCTGTGTGGTATTCATTCTCGTTCGGCTCTTGGAATCACATCCAGAGTGGTTGGAACATCTCGCAAAATCCAACCACTTTACCTACTTCATTACCCCCGATGTTTAATAGCTCGATCTGTTCGAGTTTGTTTTTGGACGGCAGTCCCCGAGTGAGGGAGTGATCATCCAAATTCTGGTTATAATCGGCCCTTAGCTCGTTTCTTTTAGTAGATCGAAAGTACAAAATTCTTTAAGGGATGTAAAGAGGAAATTTTCAAACATAAGATGACTGCAAGGGAAGTACTTCTCTTTATTCTTGTGCTAAACAGTTATACATGCGTACATGTTTTATACCAGGGCTCAAGCAATCTACATGGGCACGGTTCGTTTGATTGTTTGGACCTTACAGCATATCCTACCTAACCATTACAAAGTAATTTCCTTGCTAAATTAATTTGATATCCGAGGGTAATGCCCCCAATATTCGAGGTTGATTGTAGAGCAATCTCGAATATTGTAAACACAATCTTTGACACTGATTCGTGATCGGCCTTTGATTCTAAGTTAGCATGATCCACTATTGCCTCATTAAAAATCTTGCCATAAAACCCATTTGGGACAAAACCGATCTAAAAAAAAAAAGAGTGTAACCCGTGCTTTATACCTAAAACTTTGTGTTGCTTCTTGTCGATCACCCGCAAGTGTTAGTCAAAAAGTAAAAAGAAATGAATAGGGTCGTACCTTAGCATTAATATTGCTCTAGGTGAGTTACATTCCAATTACTCGGTAGTTGCTCTCCGTTCATCATTCCGAGCTTATAGGATCTTTTTCCCGGTGACCTCGAGAATCTGATACGGCCCTTCCCAGTTCGGATCCAACTTCCCATCATTTGGATTCCAGGTGTTCAGCGTGACTTTCCTTAGTACTAAGTCCCCAACTTTAAAGTATCGAAGGTTGGCCCTTCGATTATAATACCTCTCGATCCGCTGTTTTGGGAAGGCCAATCGGACAAGGGTGGCTTCACGCCTTTCATCAATAGTTCCAGGCTCATATTCATGGCCTCATCATTTGATTCCTTTGTTGCATATCGGAATCTGATACTTGGCTCCCCGACTTCAACTAGTATTAGACGGTGCCATAAACCAATGAGAACGGGGTAGCCCGGTACTGGATTTCGAGGTTGTGTCGTATGCCCAAAGAACTTTGGGAAGAATTTCCTTCAATTTTCCCTTGGCGCCAAACAACCTTTTCTTTAGGTTTTGGATTATATTTTTATTGGCTGATTCGGCTTGTCCGTTCCCACTGGGGTGATAAGGAGTGGACAATATCCTTTCGACCTTATGATCCTCGAGAAACTTGGTCACTTTGCTGCCAATAAAGTATTTCCCGTTGTCACATACGATTTCGGACGACATCCCAAACCAACATATGATGTGGTCCCAAATAAAGTCGATGACTTCCTTTTCCCTGACCTTCTCGTACGATAGGTCTTTGGCCTATTTAAAGAAATAGTTAGTCATAAATAAGATAAATTGAGCCTTACTTGGTACCCATGAAAGAGGGCCCAAATGTCCATTCCCCACTTCATGAATGGCCATGGCGATAAGACCGAATGTAACTATTCCTCGGGTTGATGAATCATAGGAGCATGTCTTTGGCATTTGTCACATTTTTGTACGAACTCCTTCACATCTTTTTCCATATTGATACAGTAATAGCCAACTCTTATTACCTTTCAAACCAATGATTCGGCGCCTGAGTGGTTCCCGCAGGTGCCTTCGTAGACTTTCTGTAGAATGTACTCGGTATCTCCCGGTCCCAGACATATTGCTAGTTGGACATCTAACATTCTTCTGAACAAGGTTCTATCCTCAGACGATATAAATTGGGCTTCCTTTATGCAAGGGCCCTCGAATCTTTAGGATATAAGGGTATGCCAGTCTTCAAATATTCTATGTATTTATTTCTCCAATCCCAAGTTTTGTAGAGTTTATTTTGGCATGACGTTTCTCTACCACCGATCTCAAGATCTGTACAACTGGCCCCAATTTTAGCTCATCATCTTCGACCAAAGAGCCTAAGTTTGCAAGTGCATCGGTGTCAGTATTCTGATCCCGAGGTATGTGCTGCAAAGCCCACTCTTTGAATCGATGTAATGTCACATGTATCTTATCCAGGTACCTTTGCATCCATTCTTCTCTGAATTCGAACGTTCTGTTAAATTGATTTACTACAATGAGGGAGTCGCACTTAGCTTCGATCACCTCTGCCCCTAAGAGCTTGGCCAGTTCAAGACCTGCAATCATGGACTCATATTCGGCCTCGTTGTTAGTCAATTTCATAGTTCTAATGGATTGCCTAACTATATTGCATGTGGGTGGCTTCAGTACGATGCTAAGTCCAAACCCCTTTGTGTTTGATGTGACATCCGTAAAAAGGGTCCAGATTCCCCAAGACATCCCCGAGTTTACCAATAACTCTCTTTTGACCTCAGGTATTAGGGCCGGCATGAAGTCCGCCACGAAATCTACCAAAATTTAAGATTTAATGGCGTTTAGGGTCTGTACTCAATATCGTACCCGCTGATTTCTATGGCCCATTTAGCCAATTTCCCAGAGAGTTCGGGCTTATGCATTATATTTCGCAATGGGTAAGTTGTCACAATACATTTAGAGTGTCACAATACGCTTTTAGTTTCCTAGAGGCGCTTAGCAAGGCGAGCGCAAGTTTTTCTAAGTGAGGATATCTAGTTTCGGCCTCACCTAAGGTCCGGCTAACATAATAAATCAGAAATTGCATACCATCTCTTCTCTAATTAGGACTCCACTTACCGCTATCTCCGATACTACCAAATACAAGTATAGTTGTTTGTCCGCCTTCGGTATATGAAGTAGAGACGAGCTCAATAAGTATCGCTTGAGTTCTTCCAAGGCTCGTTAGCATTCTGGGATCCATGTGAAGTTGTTTTTGTTCTTCAGCAACGAGAAATATCGATGACTCTTGTCGAAGGACCTCGAGGTGAATCACCCCAGGGCATCTATGTGCCCGGTTAGCCTTTGCACGGCTTTCACGTTGTATAGTACCGTGATATCCTCGGTGGCTTTGATCTTGTCGGGGTTGATATCAATTCCTCGGTTGGATATCATGAACCCGAGAAATTTACCTGATCCAACTACGAACGTGTATTTTTTCGGATTCAACTTCATATTTTACTTCTTCAGTATACTAAAGGTTTCCTACAAAAGCTTCAATTAGTCCGCTGCTCGCAGGGACTTAACTAACATATCGTCAATGTAAACTTTCATAGATTTCCTATCTGTTCTTCGAACATTCGATTTACTAGGCGTTGGTAAGTGGCACCAACATTTTTAACCCAAATGGCATTATGTTATAACAGTATGTGCCGTATTTAGTGATGAAAGAGGTCTTTTCTTGATCATTCGGGTTCATCCATATTTGGTTGTACTTGGTAGGCATCGAGAAAACTGAGGATCTCGTGGGTGGACGTGGCATCGATCATGCGATCGATGCTAGGAAAAGGGAAAGAGACTTTGGGTAATGCCTTAGTTAAATACTTATAATCCACATACATTCTTAGTTTTTCCCCTTTTTAGGAACTACTACTATGTTTGCTAGCCATTACGGGTATTTGACTTTCCGGATGGACCCTATTTTAAGGAGTTTAGTTACCTCGTCCTTGATGAAAGCATGCTTGATCTCGGACTGTGGTCTCCTTTTCTGCTTGAGCGGATGGAATTTCGGGACTAGGCTTAGTTTGTGAGTGGTCCGGTGGCATCGCTATCATGTTGAGATAAGACCAAGCAAAACAATCCATGTTAGCAATAAAAAATTCAATGCTTTTTTTTTCTGAGCTCGGGAGTTAACCCCGTGCCTAGGTATACCTTTTGATCGGGCAGATATTCAATTAGTATGACTTGCTCCAGCTCTTTGACCGTTTATTTGGTAGCATCGGTGTCATCGGGGACTATGAAAGATCGAGGAACCCCGTAATCATCATCTTTGTCACTCCCTTGCTTGTCCTATTGGGTCGAGGACGACATTTGTGATTTTTATTTGGCTTCCTATTTTGTTTTCAAATCTGGATCCTTTGTCGATGAGAGTGTCGATGTTGGAATTACTTCATCGACAGAAAAAAATTCCTTTGTGCGCAAGCTGCTCCCCGTAGATCGCTTTAATTCCTTTTGGTGTCGAGAATTTTAACACCTGGTAAAGGGACGAGGACACAACTCTCATGTTGTGGATCCACGGTCTCCCAAACAGAGCGTTATACTTATACCTCGTGTCCCTTTCGATCACATAAAACTTAGTCTCCTGGATGGTTCCTGATGCATTTACCAATAATGTTATTTCCCCCTTAGTGGTTTCACAAGCCGTGTTGAACCCGTTTAGCAATCGGATTGCAGGTACGATTTGGTCCTGAAGGCCGAGTTGTTCTACGACCCTTGATCAAATGATGTTGGACGAGCTACTTGGATCAACTAATACAAGTTTAACTCTAGTTTTATTCATGAGTACAAATATTACCAGTGCATCATTATGGGGCTGTAAGATTCCTTATACATCTTTGTCACTGAAAGATAAAGTTCCTTCTGGCATGTAATCTCGAGTCCATTTTCCCTTGTGATTGACACTTTGGTGTGCGTAAACATCGGACCTTGAGGAACATCGACCCCTCCGATGTTTATGTGAATGATGTGTTGAGGTTCTGCTTGCTCGTTTTGTTTATTGGAATCCCTGTTTCTGAAATGATTTTTGGCTCGATCGCTCAAAAACTTAGAAAGATGCTTGTTGTTGAGTAACCAGACTACTTCTTCTCTCAATTGTCGACAATCTTCCATTATGCGGCCATGAGTGTCATGATATTCGCACAATTGGTTGGGATCTCTTCGAGCTGGATGGGTTTGTAGAGGTTGAGGCCATCTAGTTTCTTTGATGCGTCCGATAGCTGATACGATGGCGGCTGCATCAATATTAAAGTTCTATTGTGATAATTGAGGTGCTTCTTTGGGTCTAATATGTTTGTCGAAGCCGTTCTTACTCATAAGCCCTCAAGAGCTCTAGCCTCAGTCACTTCTCCTTTCATTTTGTACAGGATTCCTCCCAGATACGTTGACCCTGCGATCTCCACTATATGGTTAATATCAATATCTATTCGACCTCGGTTATCGGTCGATATCCCTCTTGATTTAGTCGACGGGTCTGATAGGATAAATAGACCCGGAAGGAGCCCCGAGTTTTGTCGTTTTCGACCATGATCTTTGATTGATACCGATTATGCATATTGACCCAAGTGACAGTATCAAATTCTGCTTCAATTGCTGCGAAGCCACCGAGCTTCGAATATTATGTCCTTGAGTGAAAGCTTGAACTGCCCAATCGTCGGTGACTGGTGGCAGGTCCATCCGTTCCATTTGGAATCAGGACACAAATTCTCTGAGCATTCGCTGTCCTTCTGCCTTAACTTGAAAAGGTCCAATTTTCTGGTTTTAACCTTGATGGCTCTGATGTATGCCTTTACGAAAGAATCTACAAGCATAGCAAATGAGTCAATAGAATTAGGTGGTAAATTGTGGTACCATATCATAGCCCCCTTCGACAGGGTCTCTCCGAATTTCTTTAGTAAGACATATTCGATCTCGTCATCCTCTAGATCATTCCCATTGATAGCACATATGAAATAGGTGACATGCTTAGTCAGATCGGTCGTTCCGGTGTATTTAGGAATCTCGGGCATTCAGAACTTCTTGGGGATCGGCTTGGGAACCGTGCTCGGGGGGGAAGGATTTTGCACGAACTTTTTGGAGTCCATACCCTTCAATATCGGTGGTGCCCCCAGGATTTGATCAACCCTGGAGTTGCATGTTTCTACCTTTTTATCATTTTCCTCTATCTTCTTTTCCTCCGACTCAATTCTTTTTGTTAGTTCCTCAAGTATCTTCATGATTACAGAATCAGTTCCCAATTCTTTCTCATTGGACTTCTTCAAAACCGACTCGACGCTATGGACAACTTCTTGTGACGGCTCGGGCTCGATCCTGATCGATAGTTGATTCTGATTTTGGAGTTGGGCTATTGCTTCTTGTTGAGCTTGCAATATTTCGAATATCACTCACAGGTTGATCTCGCAATCCTGGCCACCATTTGTGCTTTGAGCGGCTAATTGAACGTCCTTGCGGACGCTGCCCTCCAGATCAACAGTCATATTTGTGTTGAGGGCCACTTGTGAGCTGACGTTGATTGGATCTACGGCCGAAACTCCATCGAGATAGATCAGTGGTGCATCGTTCCCTGGTGTTATGTTATCATTCTTGTCGTGGTGGCCGAAGTCGTTGTCGACGTGAAGGGGTGCTGACTGAGAGTTCGACATTTTGACCCTGGAACAAAGATATTTCAAAGAACAAGTGAAAAATAGTGTGTTTTATTAGAGTTTGTACCGAGTAACCACTATTATTCTTAGCTTCACAGTGGGCGTCAAACTGTTTACTCTAAAAAACATAAAACGATTGAATTTATACACGATTTTAAGGATATGTGATATAACTTGGCAAAATTAAGAAGACAGATTAATATTGAAATTAAAGATAAAAAAATAAATGGAAACCATACAAATTGAACAGCCTTGGCCTTAGAGTTCGACCACCCTCGAGCTAGGAAATGCCTCTTCTGATGTAAGAACATAATAACAAGGTGATAAGATCTAGAAATAACAGTAAATTGCTTTGTTTTGCGTATTTCTATGTGTGTTACAAATGATTAGACCCCTCTTTATATAGTAGGAGTGTCCTACTATTGGTATAACTCTATACAAGGTAAAAATCTCACGATTAGCAATTAATCGTCCCATCCTTGATACGTGCTGAAATTTTCGCCGTCAAGTACAATCTATCGCGGATACTTCGTCTTTCTGTTATTCGGCTAGGCAAAATTTCCCTTGATCTCGCCTGGTCTCGATTTTGTTTAGTCCGGGGGTCGAACCTTGCACCTTGGTTCGATGTAATTCGAGGTCGAGCCTTAACCTATTATATTCCAGTCTTGATTAGTCACACATGGGGCGAGCCCGATTTTGACCGTATACAGAATGTTTGTAAATTATGTTTATATGAGTTGTTTTTGTCAAACACATTTCTAATTTTTGAATGCTTAGAGTTTTCGAAATATTTGAAAGCTGAGCCTTGAAAGTTATTCAAAAAAACGAAAAATGCTTCGACGTTTTTCACAAAAACAATCAAACAAACACTTATAAAATAGTCAAAAGCGTTATAAATATATTATATTATGGATGTTCATACTCCGTTGTAAATAAGCTTCCTGAAAAAACTCATCCATATGGGACTCCGCCGTAAATATGTTTATCTATTTAGTACTCTATTGGAAATAAGCCTCCTGAAGGAGCTTATCACTTCGATACCCGGTTATGGATAAACATTACCCCCGATAGAAGATTATCCATACGGGGTATAATAAGTTTATCCTTTCAGTATCCGGTTATAGATAAATATTACTCTCGGTAGAAGATTATCCATATCGGGTATAATAAGCTTATCCTTTCAGTATCCGGTTATGGATAAATATTACCCCTGGTAGAAGATTATCCATACAGGGTATAATAAGCTTATCCTTTCAGTACTCCGTTATGGATAAACATTACTCTTAGCATAAGATTATCCATATCGAGTATAGTAGCAGCTTACACACCAACTTGTAGTAGCTTACATAACAGCTTGTAGTAGCAGCTTACACAATAACTTATAGTAACTTACACAACAGGTTGTAGTAGTAGCTTACACAGCAGTTTGCAGTAACAGCTTACACAGCAGCTTCTTTTCTTCTATAAATAGAAGAGTTTTCAGTTTATTATGTACATCAGTTTGAATTCGAATAATATATCAGTTTCTCTCTATGCCTGTCTTTACATTATAGTCTTTATTTTATAACACATTATCAGCACAAGACTCTACCATCTCGAGCAAATACTTTGAAAGTATCTGAGGTACGAACTTTTTTTTTTTCTAAATAATGTCAAATCTTTATAAACTTGAATTTGTAGTCCTAGATATATCGGGCAAAAGCTACATGTCTTGGGTGCTTGATGCTGAAATTCATCTTAATGCGATGGGTCTGGAAGACACCATCAAGGATAAAAATCAGGCATCAAACCAAGAACGTGCCAAAGCAATGATATTCCTACGCCATCACCTTGATGAGGGCCTGAAAATGGAATATCTTACTGTTAAAGATCCAGTCATACTGTGGAGTAATTTGAAAGATAGATATGACCACCTGAAGATGGTTGTTCTTCCACAGGCACGTTATGATTGGACTCATCTAAGTCTACAAGATTTTAAATCTATCAGTGAGTATAATTCTGATATGTTTAGAATTATTTCCCAATTGAAATTATGTGGTGATAATATTACTGATCGTGATATATTGGAGAAAACTTTCACCACTTTTCATGCCTTGAATATGCTCCTGCAGCAGTAATATCGAGAGATGGGATTTAAAAGGTATTCTGAACTTATCTCATATCTTCTTGTAGCCAAGCAACATAATGGGCTATTAATGAAAAATCATGAAAGCCGACCTACTGGTTCTTGTCCATTCCTTGAAGTGAATGAGGTGAACTTCCACCAAGCTAAACGTGGAAGAGGTCGTGGCCCCAGTCGTGGTCATGGACGTGGTCGGGGAAGAAACTCTAATCATGGTAATGATAATGCACCAAAGAACCCTCCTCACCACCAGCAGTGGAAAAGGAAGGAACAAAAGCATGAAGCAGTGCAATCACCAAATACAGAAAATGCTTGCTACAGATGTGGAGGAAAAGGGCACTGGTCACGTACCTGTCGTAGGCCAAAGCACCTGGTTGAGCTTTATCAAGCCTCCCTAAAGAAGACAGAGAAAAATGCTGAAGCAAATTTTATTTCTGAAGATAATTTAGACTTCATGCATNGTTTAGACTTCATGCATTTGGATGTAGCTTATTACTTTGCACTCCCAGAAGGAGAAACAAGTCATGTCATCGGTATTGAATATATAGAAATATAAATATTTTAATTTTTGTTGTTTGGTTATGTACATAAATAAAAGTTATGATTTGATAATGATGTTGACTATAATATATCTTATTTATGTCATTTTGAAGAATATGGATAACATTATTAGATCAACTTAAACTCTAGCAGAGTTTGAAATAAATATACAACCACCAGAAGTGGTTATATTTCGTATATCTCATTGTAATTATATTTTGTTAACCACCAGAAGTGGTATATGCCTATGATCACCAGAAGTGATAATTTAGGCTTTCTATGGTTACAATTGAAGATAAGCTACATAAATATTCTCTATATTAAATGTACACCTCGATTTACTCCTGAAGTAGCAAATATTTTAAAAGAGGTTGAGGCATCACAATTTGATGTGATTAATGCGCATTCAGATAATTATGTTCGATTTTCCTGAAGAATGAGAACTTTTGATAATAATAATCTATTCCCTGAAGTGAATGTGACAATATTAATATATTTTTGGTAAATATGAACGCGCTCTTAATGCAAATATATTACAATTCACCTCCAAAAGAGGTAATATAATTGAAAGAATATATACTCAATATTTCGTATTTTAAATTTGCTCCTGAAGAAGTAATACAATTGAAATTGCCTCCTGAAGTAGGAAAATATTATGAAGAGGAGTTTTCTTGTGCTTAAACAATTGTTTATTTGATTGTGATTTTCTCTTATGATACCAGAAATGTCTGAGCAATATTTGATAGTACAAAATGTATTAACAACTCCTGAAGAGCTAACCGTTTGCCTAGAAGACACATGACACCAGTAGTGTCTGATAAATATTAGATTGCGGATAATAAATGAAGTCTCTCGAAGAGCTTATTTACAAATATGGCATTCATATTATATGATTATGGTCAAAACATATGTTGTAGTAAACCTGAAGCTTACTAAAATAGAATACTATCATATTGAGACTATAAATGATTGGAAGATTGAAAATCTTCATGTCTTCACAATCATAGGGGTAAAATAATATGTATATGAGAAGTTACCCGCCTTATTCTTCGATTTGTACTATATCATGTATCACGGTAAACCAGAAGTTTACTAATACAAAAGTAGGCACAGTAAATCAGAAGTTTACTAATGCAAAAGTTTATGTCATAGTAAACCAGAAGTTTTCTAAGAGATAGCACATGTCATGATAAACTTGAAGTTTTCATTTACCATTTTTAAATGAGCTATTTGAGAATTTAGATAAGCATATACTGAAGAACTAGAAGATTCTTCAAGAATTCTCCTGTGTTGCTTGTTCTCATAATAAAATTGATTATACCAGCTAAAGTTAGGACTTAGACCCCTGATTCTGAAATATATAAAGGTGAATATGGGTTCATTCACCTATCATGTGAACCACTTATATATGCATATATAATATGGTTACATATATGTTTATTGTCAACCTACAGTTTGGCATTTGAAATTGCTTTTCTCACTTAAGAGCATAATTTTTAGATTATGAAATCAAGACAGTTCATCTTGATAATGTTGGTTTATATACAAACTAGTTTAGCAGTGAATACCTCCTATTAATGGCTAAACTATTATTTGTGAGAACAAAGCTTCATGTGTTGGTCTAAGATTTTCTAAATTGCATATAGCAACACTTGTATGCATCATAACAACAATATATGATAAGTCCTCCCCTCATAATTAGTTTAGGATCAGAAATTAAATATTTTACTATCTTTTGACGTGTGGTATATGATTAATTTCTCTACCACAATGAGCAAAGATATGTTTTCCAAAGAAGATTGGGGATATATGTTAGTTTTTCTAACATCTGGAGAATGGAATAAACAGCTGAAAAATATGCTATATGAATCGAATTATCATTAATATGATCCTTACTTAGAAGATAATTCAAGTCAAATTCCAGAAGCGTTTGCTGATCCAAAATCAAATATCATATTTTAGCTACAAATGCTCCTATTAAAATTTAAAGTCCCTAAAGGATAGATTTTACTGTACGCATGAAGCGTGGTAGACCAATTGGTTCCAAAGGTAACAATCTTTGAAAAATGATAAGGAGCTAATGATCAAAATGATCATAATGAGGAGGAAATGAGCTCTAGAAGAGCCCACGACATAACATTTCATGAAACTCCAGAAGAAGTTGAGGTACCTGAAAATAAAGAAAGTGATGAGATCTCAATAAATTATGCCGCTTAGGAACCGATACAAAATGACCGTCTACGATATATTTGATACAATATAGTACACAATACTATAAAATATTGTGAGGATCGGATCAGTAGTCCAGACACCTAAAGATGTCATGCCATTTAAATGTGAGTCATAACCTATATGACTCATTTGATTAAATCTCTATAAAGATCCCTGAAGGATTTAAAATGCCTGAAGCATATAGTTCAAAGTCTCGAGAAATGTACTCGATCAGATTATAAAGATCTTTGTACGGTTTAAATCAATCTGGGCGCAAGTGATATAATCGCCTCAGTAAATATTTGCCAAAAGAAAGTTACATAAATGATGTTATTTGTCCATGTATTTTTATAAAGAAAATGTCATTAAAATTTGTTACACTTGCTGTTTACGTTGATGACATAAATCTTGTTGGAACTCCAGAAGAGCTCCAAAGGCAATTGAATATCTTAAGAAAGAATTTGAGATGAAAGATCTTGGAAAAATAAAATTTATCTTGGTCTGCAAATTAAATATTTAGCAGACGAGATATTTATCCATCAATTTGCCTATACAGAAAGGGTCTTTAAAAGCATTTACATGGACAAAGCGCACTCATTAAGTACAGCAATGGGTGTTTGATCACTTGAAGTGAATAAGGATCCGTTCCGACCTCCAGAAGAGGATGATGAACTCCTTAGTCCTGAAATACTCTATCTCAGTGCAATTGCTATGCACTTATGTATCTTGCTAATGCTAACAAAAGTGGTGCAGATCGTATTGGTTATGCAGATACAAGATTAGCATGCAGAGACTCAAATATTTGAAACAAGATTTTCATCAGGGGGAGTAAAATACACGATGCACTCTTTTTTCCTTACTAAGATTTTTTTCCCACAGGGTTTTCCTTATAAGGTTTTTAATGAGGCACCTAGCAATGCATATTACTAAATATGTGCACTCTTTTTCCTTCACTAGAATTTTTTCCCACGGAATTTTTCCTAGTAATGAGGCACACTATCTTTTAATGAACATCCAAGGGGGGTGTTATAAATATATTATATTATGGATGTTCATACTCCGTTGTAAATAAGCTTCCTGAAAAAACTCATCCATATGGGACTCCGCCGTAAATATGTTTATCTATTTAGTACTCTATTGGAAATAAGCCTCTTGAAGAAGCTTATCACTTCGGTACCCGGTTATGGATAAACATTACCCCCGATAGAAGATTATCCATACGGGGTATAATAAGTTTATCCTTTCAGTATCCGGTTATGGATAAATATTATTTCCGGTAGAAGATTATCTAAACCGGGTATAATAAGCTTATCCTTTCAGTATCCGATTATGGATAAATATTACCCATGATAGAAGATTATCCATACCGGGTATAATGAGCTCATCCTTTCAGTACTCTATTATGGATAACATTACTCTTAGTATAAGATTATCCATATCGGGTATAGTAGCAGCTTGTAGTAGCTTACACAACAGCTTGTAGTAGCAGCTTACACAACAGCTTATAGTAGCTTACACAGCAGGTTGTAGTAGCAGCTTGTAGTAACAGCTTACACAACAGGTTGTAGTAGCAGCTTACACAACAGCTTATAGTAACAGCTTACACAGCAGCTTGCAGTACCAGCTTACACGGCAGCTTGCAGTACCAGCTTACACAGCAGCTTGCAGTAACAGCTTACATAGCAGATTGTAGTAACAGCTTACATAGCAGCTTGCAGTAACAGCTTACACAGCAGCTTCCTTTCTTCTATAAATAGAAGAGTTTTCAATTTATTATGTATATCAGTTTGAATTCGAATAATATATCAGTTTCTCTTTATAATTGTCTTTACATTTTATAACAAAAAGAACAAACTCAGTATTTGTAAAAAAATTCAAATAAACGCCCCATTAATATCTTAGGGGGTTGGCGCCTAGTGGGGTGCGGACGACCTTTATGTCTGTCACGAAAGAATACGAGGGTAGCGGTGGCATTACATTGGCCCAATTGGACCAGAAAAGCGAATGTAATAAAAAACGAAAATCAATATCGGACAAAGGAAATTCCAGCAGGTGATATATTGTGAGATTTTGATTTTTGTCGATGTTGTTGCTGGCTTGTAAAAGCAATACGATATTTTCAATTTCTCACACTCACACCAGAAAGTCCAACCTCAAATATAGGGGGGAAAGGGGAAAATATGTGGGAAGTGGACCCCACAAAAGATTTCGTTGGGACTTCCATATCTCTACTTTTCTCTCTCTTTTTGTCTTGTTTTCTTCCTACCACTATTAAAATTTCTTGTCCAACCCCAAGGAAATGTCTTATTTCTGTTTTTACCCCCTCCATTTTTTTATTTTTCTTTCATCTATTAATGTGGATCCTGTAAAATAATGTGGATCCTGTAAAATACAAATTACACTCTACCAACAATTTATAATGCGGATCCTATAAGGCACAAATTATGCTCTACCAACAATTTAATCATTCTCAGGGCTCCAACTTAACAATTCTGATTAAGGTTATAAAATGCATATCCATTCTACCATATTTTTAAATGCTCTTAATCAAGCTTTTATTTTTTGCTTTTTGCTACTAGTCTCAAGTCTGTCCATTCCGTGTTGACTAACATGATTTGCTTTGTACTCCCTCCCGTCCAAAACAAGTGATTTTTTAAATATTTTTATACAGATTAAAAAATTCACCTTTTAGTATTAATTAGAAATAAAATTGATCATATTAATATTTACTATCTCACATAAACACTCCTAACACATATTCCAACACTATTTACTCTAATGACAATGTAGGAAAAAAATAATTCATTCATTCTTGAAATCTGAAAAAAATCACTTATTTTAAACCACAAGAAAAAAGCCAAAAAATCACTTATTTTAGACCGAAGAGAGTATCGTATAAATATGGTAGTTGTTGTAATATCAGAAGATCTATTGATTTGAATTTGTTAAAAAAGCTGAATGTCTATTATTAGTTCCCCTTTCCCAGGTCTTTCCCTTCCATTTTGTTCATATGGTTGACAATGAAGTAGGAAATGTCCAATTTAGCTTCCTAGTTACTAAACTTATTTGAAACTTCCATTCCAATTCTTGTCCAAAATTTTAACAACCTTGAAGTGCAAATATTGGACCGAATTATTGAGAATATTGTGTTAAAGATGAATTTAAATAATATAACCAATTTAATCATAAGGCATAATTCATTTTATTCATATATGAAGCTTATTATTTTGTAATTTCACAAAATATACGTGATAATACTAGTGGAATTTAAATAAGTGATTATGCATTAGAAGATTTTTAGTTACTTAGATTGGAAAAAGGCCAAATATATCCATGTATTATCAGAAAAGGTTTAAATGTACCATTCATTATACTTTGAGTCCAAATATTATACTATTGGTTCAAATATACCCATCTTCTATTAAGTTTGTCCAAAGTGGACATCAAATCCTACGTGGATGCAACATGACTTGCCACCTCAGTGCCCCTAACCCATTTTACCCCTCCCTTCTATTTTTTTCCATCGTTAAATTTTTTTGTTCCTCCACCACTTTTTCCACCATTACCATTATCATGAAAACATATTGTATTCCAAATTTTAATCTTTTATATATGGATTAAGGGAGCTGAGGTGGCATGTCATGTGACATCAACATCATCAAATGTAAGTGTCACGTATGATCGGATGTCTATTTTGGACAAACTTAACGGAAGATGGGTATATTTGAATCAATAGTATTACGGCAGGAGTATATTTGGACCAAAAATATAACGAAGGTATATTTAAATCTTTTCTCATAGTATAAAAGTATATTTGGCCCTTTGCCGTTTTTATTATTACGAGTAGCACATGTCTTAACTAATCATGGTAAAACAATAAAACATTTATGCGAAGACGGTTATAAAAGAAATTTATCAATTATATATAAGCACACATTTGTGTTTTTGCTTCGGTTTTAGAATTGGTGTGATTGTTGCTATCCCTCGTTATTATCTTTCCTAAGCCGATGGTATTTCGGAAACAACATCTCTACCTTCATGAAAGTAGGGGTAAAGTTTGCATACATACTACCTTCACAAGACTCCACTTGTGAGATTACGCTAAATTTGTTATTATTGTTATTGATGTTATAATTTTTTAAATTTTAAATATATGAGATGTAAATATCTATGCGTCATTGTCTTAATTGCATAGTGTTATGTGTAATTAGGAAGATTTTAAAATAGAATAGCACATCGACATGACTTGACTTCGTACAAATTAGTTGACTCCCTATAGTTTAGTTAAATAGGAAGCGAAGAAAGGTAAAAATATATATGTGTAGGACCACAAAAAGATTTTGTAAAGATTAAGCACAATCTTCACGGCGACAACAAAATAATTGTTAATTGATTGACCTGATTAGGACTTTACTTGCTTTGTAATAACTGTTCGCAACAAATTCCACTCTTCTCACTCTCTTTCCCATCGTTTAGAGAATGTTTAGAAAGTCACCTAAGAATTGAATTTGGCTCTAATTGGATGTAATTACGGTTTGGTATTTTATTTGGCCAAATAGTTAATTGGTCAGTATAGGATTGGGTATAATTGGAGAGGTGTAATTGCACTCTTTAATTCTTAAGGGGAGGTGAGAATGAGTGGTAATTACAAAGTTATTTTTTATTTTCTTTCTTTTTTATTTTTATTTTTATTTTAATTTATTTTCTTTATAACTTTTTATTTCTATTATTTTAATTTTCTAAATTTTATTTTTATATTTTAATTTCTTTTAAAATTTTAAAATATTTTTTCTTTGTACATTATTTATCTTTTATTTCTCTTTCTTTATTTCTTATTATTTCATGCAATTGCTTATATTTTATTTTTATTTATTTTATAATTCTATTTTTGAAACTGCACCTCCTAATATTATAAATAATGAGTCATTTACAAAATTCTCATATAATAAGTGATGTAATTAAAGTGAAATTTCTTTGTTAAATGTAGTTATAAATTTATTATGTTTTCTAATCTAAAATTATAGTGGAACTTACTATTATTGTGTTGGAATTTGACATATGCTAAATAATTTTTTTTGAATTTTAAAATTGTGTTATATTCATGGTTCTAATTTACTTGTTTTAGTAGTATTTGGCTCACGTTGCATATTGTTCATTTTTTAGTTATAATTGATAGATCAGTGTTGTCAAACATTTGAAAATGTTATGACATTATATTTATAAATATTAATTTAATTTATCAAATATGAATTCCATGATGTTCTTACAAAAAACGTATATTTTTAATTTTTGTATGTATCTAAACTAAATATTATTAATTTAAAATATATAAATAAATTATTTTTACAATATTAATTATAAATATATGATTATTTATTAATGTATATTCACGAAAAATATATATCTTAAATACCAAATATAATATTATTTATACTTATAAAAATATATAGGCATATATTTATTATATTAACTTTTAAGTTTTGATAATTACTTAATTTAAAATTTAAT
>MU674958.1:46410-57317 GCA_026770625.1 Nicotiana glauca
ATTTATACTTATAAAAATTTATAGGCATATATTTATTATATTAACTTTTAAGTTTTGATAATTACTTAATTTAAAATTTAATCTAACTGTGTAATTATACTTGTGCAACCAAACTGTAAACTTGTAATTACAGTGTAATTACACTATGACAAACAAACAAGTCATCATAATTACACAACTGAGTAATTACTAGGCTGTGTAATCACTACCCTAGTAATTACACCAATTTCAATTACAGGACGGCTTTCCAAACAGACTCTTAGAATTTTTATTTATATTTCCTTCAGAATATTCCAAAAGTCTATGACTTTTTTCCAAACAATGATAGAATTGATTTTTAGTTTTCTAAAAAAAAATCTTACAAGCTTCCAACTATTCGTTTTAAGAAGTTATTAGTGTTAAACGTTTTTTCTTTCAGCCAAGAATCAAAAGGAAATCATTTGAAATATGGTGAGATTTATGAAATCAGTAGACGATTTTGATAGTGATTTTATAGTGAAAAAATCGTTAGTAAAGATTGCAAGCTTACCCATTAATTTACTTTGAAGAAATTAAAAAAACAAAACATATCATGGATTCTTGTTACTTTTTTCTTAGCCAATTGAGACGTTGTGTCAGCCACTCATGACCTCCGTATACAAGTCAAAGAAATTATTAGCCCCTTTATCCTTCTAGAATTTCGAAATAATAATCCTTGAACTTCCTATATGGAATAGAGAATTCATTTGAGCTAACGTAGTTTAAATTTTCTTTTAAAAGTATTTTAGTGTTCATAACACCTATAATTTCATTAATAACAAAAAATCCTCAAGTCATATTTGTTCATCAACTTAACTCAAATCCGTGAAATAAAATCAAAAATGAATGGAACACGAGTCAGTGCGGAGGATTGAGGATCGATTTTAGGTATTAATAACTAAATTGGCTCGACCAACAAAGGCACAAGCAAATATCTAGACCGTCGTCCCAAAAAATATTTGCAATATGTCGATTTGATGAATTCAATCAATTATCAGTTGGATCAAAAGAGCACGAATGAGTTGAAGACGAAGAGAAGAAGGAGCTGGAAATGAAATCTCATGGTTCTATTGAATGAAAATGAAATCCAATTCTACGCAACTAACCGACCAACTACTATTTAAACTAACTAACATCTAACTCAACCATAGTTACTATTATATACCCTAGTTAGCTAACTATGTTTAAACAACAAACTAACTACCTCTAACTATTGCTTGCCCTATATCAGTACATTCCTCAACACCCTCCCCAAGCTAGGTCTAATGAAAATATTCTTTAGGCCTAGCTTGGATAACAAATGATCATGTTGAAAACTACTCACTCCCTTGGTCAAGAGATCAGCAGGTTGATCCACAGAAAGCAAATACATAGTCTCTACCAACCTATGTTGTACCGTCTCATGAATAAAATGACAATCGATATCAATATGCTTAGTCCTTTCGTGAAAGACTGGGTTTGCAGCAATTTGCATAGCTAATTTATTGTCGCAATAAAGTGGAACTGTTAGAATGAGAGAGACCCCAATTAACTGAACAGACCGACTAACCACACAATCTCTGCCGCTGTTGAGGCCAAACTCATGTACTCAGCCTCAGCTAAACTGCGAGAAATAGTATTTTGCTTCTTGCATTTCCAAGAAACGAGATAATAACTAAGTGTAACCAGTTACAGACCTCTTGGTGTTTGGGCAAGAGGCCCAATCAGTATCACAGTAGGCTTGTAACTTGGTAGAGCCTTTAGATGACATAAGGATCCCTAGACCGGAATTCTTCTTCAACTAATTGATCACTCTTAATGCGTTTTCTAAGTGTGAGGTCTTAGGAGCATACATGAATTGGATCAAGCTTTGAACTGTAAAAAAGATATCCGGCCTAGTAATTGTTAGGTAGAGCAACCTACCAATCAATCTCTGGTAGGCTCCAGGATCTGCGACTAAAGAATCATTATCAACACCAAATTGGTGATCAAAATCAGTTGTGGTCAGTTTTTGATTCACCTCAACAGGAGCCCCTAAAGTTTTTGCTCCTCCCAAACCAACATCGGAGATAAGTTCAAAAGAATATTTCCTCTGATACAACAAAATTCCTTCCTTACTCCTCGCAAACTCAGTTGCCAAAAAATATTTTATCTCCAACAAATATTTTATTTTGAGACTTTGATGAAGTATGTTTTTATGTCTAATATAAGCGCAACATCATCTCCAGGAATGAGTAGACCATCCACGTATATTAGAATAATGACTATTCTCCCATTAAGAAGTTTGGTGAACAAAGAATAATCAAGGTGACTCCGTTTTAACCCTGACGAAGAAGAGCAATGGTCAACTTGATGTTTCATTGGCGTGAGTCCTGTTTAAGCCCATAAAGGGACATGTGCAGTAGGCAAACTTGTGCTTTACCTCTTGAATGTGAGAAGCCCTGAGGCAGAGGCATGTATACTTCTTTTCCAAATCACCTTATAAGAAAGCATTGTACACGTCCATTTGGAGCAAGACCCAACCTTTTGTAACTGCAATAGCAATCATAGACCTAGCTGTGACCATTTACACTATAGGTGAAAATGTTTCCTAATAATCCAAGCCTTCCTTCTGGCTATACCATTTAGCCACCAATCGAGCCTTAAAGCTTTCTATATCTATAAAATTTGTATACTTGATCTTGTAGACCTATGTGTAATCAATTGCCTTCTTGCCAGGAGGTAGTGTCATTACTTCCTAGGTGTGATAGTCTTATAAAGCTTGAATCTCTGCCTTCATGGCCTAAACCCATCTTACATCGTTAGTTGCTTCATGATAGGATGTAGGTTCAGTTTCCGAAGATACCTTGGTAATATAAGCTTGATATTTGGCTGAAAGACCCCCATAATGCATGACTTCACTAATTGGATATAGGCCATTTGTCACGACCCCATTTCGCCCTCCGTGAACATGTCGTGACAACACCTAGTCCCTACGACTAGGTAAGACTAACAATGTGGAAGATCACCATATTTGCGAAAAAATAATTAAAATTGAACTGGTAAAATAAACAGTATTTAGGGTGCCGCTTGGCACATACAATAACAGCTCTCGAAGCTAAAAAAATTTCCAAAACCCGGAATCTCACAAATCACAAGCTAAGGGATACATAAGAAGCTCTGACTCAAGAATGACTATACAAAGGAAAAATACTGAGAGAACTATACTTATTACATAATATAGAAAGTGACTCTTCGGTCTGCGGACATAGCAGATATACCTCGAAATCTCTATAGAAACGCCTCTTTCCAAGGCCGGCCGAACTGAACGGTAGTACCTGTATCTGCATAACAAAAATATGCAGAAGAGTAGCATAAGCACACCACAGTAGTGCCCAGTAAGTATCAAGACTAACCTCGGTAGAGTAGTGACAAGGAACAGTCAAGGCACCTACCGGTCAAATAAATAGTATAATCATAGGAATAAGGGAACCGATATATAAATATGTAAAGTCTGCATGAATGACTAGAAATGGTACAATTCATAATAAGGAAAAGAACAATAAGTAACAATGAGAATATAATAAATGGTGATACGAAATGACAGCAGAATCACAATCCAAATCCTAAAGTCACAACCCAGCAAGGGGAAAACAAGTCAATAACTCATATCCTACAATGATGTTCACATAAGGTCTTATTCAACTCTTCCCACAATTTTACCAAAAATCTCGGACAAACCACAACTCACGAAAAACCCAGCATCTGAAATCTAACACTTGGCAACATGTGCCCCATCAATCTCACGGTCATGCCGATAACTAACTGGCTAACTAGGACCACTCTCACATATATAATGGATGAACGAGGGCGTATCTCCACCCTTAACAAAAATCGGAAGGAAATTCACCTCTAATGTGGTGCCCAACTACGTGTATGCTTGTGCAAGTATTTTTGACAAGAATTCTACCAACTAGTAAACATGAAAAGGAGAACAGACCGCACGTACAAATGTTTCCTCACAACTACCAATCAGTAAAGCTCATACAGGTAAACAACCCACAATCACAATATTAAACAAATAGGAATGCCTCCAAATGCCAACACAATTCTTTACAATCAACCCCTAACATAGCCCACCTTATTACGCCACGTGTGCAAGTAATAATATAATAGGCACCGCCTTATTTCGCCACACGTGCATCACAATGTTCCCACCTTATTCCGCCACATGCACAACCCACATATAAGCATATAACATATCCCGCCTTATTACGCCGCATGTGCAAAACATCAATAGCAACAATAGCACGGCAAAGACCTCGTGCAACTCTTCAACAACAACCGCACGACAGAGATCGCGTGCATTACAGTACCAATAGCCGCACGGCAAAAACATTGTGCATCATAGTATCAAGTACCACACAACAAATGACGATATATACATGAACAAAACAAGAGAATCAACTCAGGTATTTTCGCATACCAAAAGACAATACAATTAACTCATAAGGAATAACCGTAACAGAGAAATACTAAGTGCAATAAGAACAACTCAACAAGAAAGAAATAGTATGAAACAACATTTCCATAATACTCAGTTCAACAACAAAGAAGTAAATCATGAATCAATTAATTACAATTAAGGAATATACCCTAAACATAGGATATCTAACTTCTTTCCAATTAAGACCAAATTAATTACACGAGAGATAGAAATAATGCTTTTCAGATAAAGACAAGCAGTTAGGAATGATAATGTGACTATAGAAGGGTAAATGTCTACAGTTAAACAAGTAAAAGTCAATTAGGTAACAAGAATAACCAAAAAGAGCAGATAAATTCCAAGTAAGTCATGTTGAGGTGAAACAAATAACAGGGAACTCAATCGTATTAAGAACAATCTCATATTCGGTGATTACAAGAATCTAAGAGCCAAAAAGGGGAAATTTTCCACAAATAAATCCGAGCACGCACTTGTCACCTCGCGTACAAGGAATACAATCAACAAAGAAGACTCAAATCTCAAGGGGAAGTCCCCCACACAAGGTTAGGCAAGATACTTACCTCAAACTGGATAAAATCAACTAGCAACCACGTTTTTTCCACGAGTACTCGACTCCAAATGGCCCAAATCTATTCAATTAAATCACACATTGTAAATAACAACTCAAGCAACTGATTCTACTATTTAATTCAAAGCTAACGCGCAGAATTAGGCAAAATAACCAAAATGCCCCTTAGGCCAACATCTCGGAATCGGATAAATTTTACATTTTTAGAACCCTCGCACTCTCACGAGTCTAGCCATATAAAAATCTCTCAAATCGGAGGTCAAACCCCCACTCAAATCTCGATAATTAGGTCTATGAAGTTTTTACCCATTTTTCATTCAATATCCGAAATTAGATGATGAAATTAACTAAAGATTGATGGAATATAACTAAAACGGGTTAAAGAAGCATTACCCAATGATCTCCTCTTCAAATCCCTCTCAAAATCGCCCTTTCCCGAGCTCCAATTTGATTTTTCTAACTTTTGAAACTAAACCCTCGAAATAATTATTTCTGGCCAGCAAATTCCGCATCTGCTGTCCCGTTTCTGCGGAAAGCTTGTCGCATCTGTGACTTTCACTAAAGGGGCCAAGATCCGCATCTGTGGTGCACCAGCAGAAAATCAACTGCATTTGTGGTACCTGAAGAAATCCCAAATTACGCTTCTGCGGCTCCGCATCTGCAGTTCCCAGACCGCAGATGCAAAAATACCAAAAGAACAGCTACTGCACAACTTCAACTCCAAAATTTCCTCCGTTAACCATCTGAATTCATCCTGAGGCCCCCCGGGAACTTAACCAAAAGTAACAACAACACCTAATACCTCATTTGAACTTGTACCAATACTTAAACCACTTAAAACAACATCGGAAACTCGAATCAACCAATGATTTAAGCCTAAGAACTTCAATTTCTATCAAAACACGCTTTCGATCAAAAACCTAACCAAACCACATCCGAATGACCTGAAATTTTGCGCACATATCCCAAATGATACGATGAAGCTACTGCAGCTTCTGGAATTCCATTCCGACCCTCGGATCAAAAACTCACTGCCGGACCGAAAACTTCAAAAATTCAAACTTCGGCATTTCAAGCCTAAATTAGCTACGGACCTCCAAAATATATTCTGAACACGCTCCCAACCCCAAAATTACCTAACAAAGCTAACGGAACCATCAGATTTCCATTCTGAAGCCGTCTTCACACTGTTCCAATTGCGGATAACTTTCCAACACTTAAGCTCTTATTTATGGACCAAGTGTCCCAAAACTCTCCGAGACTCAAAATCGAATGTCCCAGCTAACCAAAATAGCAGAAATGAACTTAGGGAAAGCAGTTAATAGGGTACTGGGGCATAAATTCTTAAGACGACCGGCCGGGTCGTCACACCATTTGAGATCTAATGTAATCCTTGAGCTGAACTGGTATTTGTGTCTCTGAAGCAAGAAGGGCAACCTCCTCTACAACCCTTTACCCATTTTCCATTCAATATCCTAAATTAGATGATGAAATTAACTAAAGATTGATGGAATATAACTAAAAAGGGTTAAAGAAGCGTTACCTAATGATCTCCTCTTCAAATCCCTCTCAAAATCGCCCTCTCCCGAGCTCCAATTTGATTTTTCTAACTTTTGAAACTAAACCCTCGAAATAATTATTTCTAGCCAGCAAATTCCGCATCTGCGGTCCCGTTTCTGCCGAAAGCTTGTCGCATCTGTGACTTTCACTAAAGGGGCCAAGATCCGCATCTGCGGTGCACCACTCGCAGATGCGGTTCCGCATCTGCAGAAAATCAACTGCATCTGCGGTACCTTAAAAAATCCCAAATTACGCTTCTGCGGCCCTCTACGCCGCTTCTGCGGCTCCGCATCTGCAGTTCCCAGACCGCAGATGCAAAAATACCAGAAGAACAGCTGCTGCACAACTTCAACTCCAAAATTTCCTCTGTTAACCATCTGAATTCATCCCGAGGCCCCCCGGGAACTTAACCAAAAGTAAAAACAACATCTAATACCTCATTTGAACTTGTACCAATCCTTAAACCACTTAAAACAATAACGGAAACTCGAATCAACCAATGATTTAAGCCTAAGAACTTCAATTTTTATCAAAACACGCTTTCGATCAAAAACCTAACCAAACCACGTCCGAATGACCTGAAATTTTGCGCACATATCCCAGATGATATGATGAAGCTACTGCAGCTTCCAGAATTCCATTCCGACCCTCGGATCAAAAACTCACTACCGGACCGAAAACTTCAAAAATTCAAACATCGGCATTTCAAGCCTAAATTAGCTACGAACCTCCAAAATATATTCTCAACACGCTCCCAACCCCGAAATCACCTAACGAAGCTAACGGAACCATCAGATTTCCATTCCGAAGCCGTCTTCACACTGTTCCAACTACAGGTAACTTTCCAACACTTAAGCTCTCATTTAGGGACCAAGTGTCCCAAAACTCTCCGAAACTTAAAACTGAATGTCCCGGCTAACCAAAATAGTAGAAATGAACTTAGGGGAAGCAGTTAATTGGGTATTGGGGCGTAAATTCTTAATACGACCGGCCGGGTCATCACACCATTTGAGGTCTAATGTAATCCTTGAGCTGAACTGGTATTTGTGTCTCTAAAGCAAGAAGGGTAACCTTCTCTACAATGCTGGGAATAGAAAATGAAGGATCAGATGATGTGTCATGTATCTCATGTATATGTGTACTGTCTTATGTATTACCAATCTCCATTGGATCAGTCCCAAGAGAACTATCACCCCTACTACTAACATGTGACATCATGCAATCAATGTTGGCTATAGAAGTTGTCTGAAGGAATTCTCTGAAATCTTCAGTAACCTGTTGAAAAGGATATACATCTTCATGGAAAACTACATCCGTACTCACAAAGATGGACCTCTATTCAATGTTGTATAATTTGTATCCCTTTTGTGTAGGAGCATATCCTAGAAATATTGATCTTACTGCTCGAGGACTAAACTCATCTCCCCTTACTAGATTAGTGGCAAAACATAAACATTCTAGAACTGTCATGTGAGATAAAGAAGCTTGTTTTCCAAACAACACTTCAAATGATAACTTGTTATTTACAACAGTGGAGGGTATCATGTTGATGATGTACACTGTTGTTTCCACAAATTCCCCCCATAATCGAATAAGCTAGTGACCCTGAAACCTTATGGCCCTTGCTGTCTCCAAAATATGCTTGTGCATTTTTTCCACCACCCCATTCTGTTGTGGGGTGTATGGACAAGAACTTTGATGCATAATTCCATGTGCTAATAATAGTTCATAGCATTTCTGATTAAAAACTTTTGTGCCATTATCAGACTTGAAACATATTATCATCTTGCCAGACTGTGTTCTTACCATATTAATAAAGTGTTTGAGAGCTGTAATTACATCAAATTTAAGATGCAATAGATAAATCCAAGTCCATATAAAATAATCATCTACAATTGTGAGACAAAATCTCTTTCCATTGTGAGTTAAGACTTTCTAAGGCCTCCATACATCCATATGCAATAAATCAAAACAGTCTATTGTTGTACTAGTACTTATAGTAAATGAAATTTTAGCTTGCCTTGCCAATGGACAAATATCACAATGGTTTATTCCGTTATTATTACCGCATTGAAACTAGGCAACTTCTTAATGTTTGAGACTGGAACACGCCTCAACCTCATATGCCGCAACTTAGTTTCATGTCTTACTATTGTGAACGACTTAACTGGATCATTTATCCTTCCCTTTATACGAAGCACATAAAGTCCTTCTTCCTTCTTACCAATCTCTTTCATCTTTCCAATGTAGAGATCTTGTAAAATGCAGAAATCGAGATAAAAGGCAGCATAACACTTTAGAGCCTTTGTCAGTTGAACACCCATAATAGTGTCTCCTCCATTCAATTGACAACTTCCAACATGAGATACCTTAGCTGAATCACCTGTAGGAAGCTATACACTGCCTGTATTTCCTATTGTCACTTTATTATGCAAAGTATTTTGGTTACCAACCATGTGATTAGTGGCCCCAGTGTCTACAATCCATGTTTCATTAGACTGATGAACATATGAAACATTACCTGCCACATGTGCACCAACAGAAGCTTCTGAGGCATGTGGTTTGTTCAGCATAGTAAGGATTTGGTGATACTACTCATGTGTAAACACAAGTGCAATGGCATATTGTTGTTTCCCTAACTGATGTTGTCCTTATCTAAGGCCTTATTGACCATAGCCTTGTGGCTTAGATGACATTCAATCAGATGAAATGTGAGCATTCTGGCCTGAAAGACTACTAGTCATGTTTACCTTTTTCTTTGACTTAAAATTCGCAGGATAGCCATTCAACTTGTAACAATTCACCTTTAGGTGCCCTTTCATATTGCAGTATTCACACCTCATCAACTTGTAACAGCCACCCCTTGTGTGCTCTTTCATGTTACAATAATCACACTCCAAATTGTAATTTTTCTTCAGCTTTTGTCCCATTTTTTTTATGTATACAAGGTGTGAGATCTGAAGAAGCAGAAACATATGAACTATTACCAGCTATAATTTTTTGACTTTCGTCTTGTAGAATCATTGCATAATCTTGATTAACAATGAGAATTTTAGACTTCATGAGAATTTGATTGCGTGCTTGGTTGTAATTGTCATTAAGCCCCGTTAGAAATTGCCACAGTCGTTGATACTATTGATGATCAACAATTTTTTTAGACTTATCACAACAAGTAGGAGGTGGTATTATTGAATCGTACTCATCCCAAAGGTCCTTCAGTTTAGAGTAATACACAGACACAGTTGACGTTCCTTGAGGCTATGTAAAAATCTCTCTGTGAAGATAATAAATACGTAAAGCATTCACCTTGTCAAAGCGCTCACGCAAGTCAGTCCGGATTGCACATGCATTTGAGAGAAATAGAACACCGCTTAACAGACCGCGGCTAACATTATGCATAATCCAAGATTTTACTAAAGTATTATTGCGGTCCCATAGGTTAGCATACTTATCTCCATAGGTGTCGCGTGTAATTGCTCCATCAATAAATCCTTATTTATTGTGAGTCAATAGTGAAACCTCCATATCTTGTCTCCACAACATATAATTTTCCATTCCAATCAACTGAAAACCCAATAACAATGATCTAGGTGTGTTAGATGGATGCAAATAGGGAGGATGATTGTGATCAATCACAATCGAGCTTTGATCAGTGATTTCATCAACCACCATTGAAGAAAATTATGGTCTGAGCGAAAAATAGAGGTTCGATGAATCTCTCGTTCTTCAACAAATTTAGAGTGAAGAACCCTAGATTCAATCGATTGTTAGCTCTGATACCATGTCAATTTGATGAATTCAACCAATTATTAGTCGGATCAAAAGAGCACAAATGAGTCCAAGACGAAGAGAAGGAGGAACTAGAAATGAAATCTCACTGTTCCATTGAATGAAAATGAAATCCAACTAACCGACCAACTACTATTATACATAGTTACTATTATGTACCCTAGTTAGCTAACTATGATTAAATAACAAACTAACTACATCTAACTACTGCTTGCCATTTATCTATACGTTTCTCAACACAATAACATTACATTACAAACGTATAAGTATTGTTACCATGTTTAAGGTCTCAATATATCGATTATCATGAATAAAAGAACCAAGTATCTATACACCAATTACTCTAACACTAGTTAGCTATTATTAGAGTCGGAAGCAAGATTTTTACCAAGAGGATCCAAAAAATAACTAAACAAATAAACATGCAAAGAAGTTAAGAAAATTCAGCTTCTAATATATATATATATATATATATATATATATATATATATATATATATATAAAAGA
>MU674963.1:0-52637 GCA_026770625.1 Nicotiana glauca
TGTCCTTTAATTGGAAAAAACTCCTTCTGCCACGCCCTTCGCGGGGCGCGGTAGCGCCGAAAGGAGGTGCGACAGGGGTCAGTCATCAGCCTCGGCCCCAGCCACTTCACCACCTACCTAGCCAGCTAGGGGTAGGGGACAGTCATCTAGGGGTCACCCCAGAGGGGGAGGTCAACCGGAGGTGGCCAAGCTCGCTTCTATGCACTTCCAGCTAGGCTCGATGCGATTGCTGCAAATGCGGTGATTACATGTATTATTTCAGTCTGCCGCAAGGATGCTTTTGTGTTATTTGACCCTGGTTCTACTTTCTCTTATGTGTTGTCTTATTTTGCCCATTATCTGGATATGCCCTGTGAGTCCCTTGTTTCTTCTGTTCATGTTTCTACGCTGGTGGGTGATACTGTTATGGTAGACCGTGTGTACCGGTCGTGTGTTATGACTATTGGGGGTCTAAAGACCCTAGTGGATCTGTTATTGTTATGTATGGTAGAATTCAATGTTATTTTGGGCATGGACTGGTTATCTCCGTACCGGGCTATTCTGGACTATCATGCCAAGTCAGTGACTTTGACTATGCCTGGTGTGCCACGAATTGAGTGGCGAGGTTCGACCAATTATGTTCCCAACTGAGTGATTTCTTTCTTAAAGGCCCATCAAATGGTTGGGAAACATTTTCTTTCATATCTAGATTTTGTGAGGGATGTTAGTGTAAAGACTCTCTATATTGATTCTATTCTAGTTGTGCGGGATTTTCCTGACGTATTTCGTGCAAACCTGCTGAGTATGCCACCAGATAGGGATATAGATTTTGGTATTGACCTGGTGCCGGAAACTCAACCCATTTCTGTTCCACCATATCGTATGGCACCAACGGAGCTGAAAGAGTTAAAGGAGCAACTTCAAGAACTCCTGGATAAGGGGTTCATTTGTCCTAGCGTGTCACCATGGGGTGCGCCAGTTCTCTTTCTGAAGAAGAATAATGGCACGATGAGAATGTGCATTGATTACATGCAGTTGAATAAAGTAACAATTAAAAACAAGTATCCTTTGCCCCGTATCAATGATTTGCTTGACCAGCTTCAGGGAGCGAGAGTATTTTCTAAGATTGATCTCCGCTCAGGTTATTACCAGTTGAAGATCAGGGATTTAGACATTCTTAAGACAGCCTTCAGGACCCGATATGGTCATTATGAGGTCTTGGTGATGTGTTTTGGGCTGACCAATGCCTTAGCAGTGTTCATGCACTTGATGAACAATGTGTTTCGCCCGTACCTCGACTCGTTTATTATAGTCTTCATTGATGATATTCTGGTGTACTCACGTAGTTAGGAGGATCACGCGGAGCATTTGAGAATGGTGTTACAGAGGTTGAGAGAGGATAAGCTTTATGGAAAGTTCTCCAAATGCGAGTTCTGGCTCAATTCAGTGGCCTTCTTGCAGCATGTGGTGTCTAGTGAGGTTATTCAGGTGGACCCGAAGAAGATAGAGGTGGTTCAGAGTTAGCCCAGACCATCCTCAACTACGGAGATTCACAGTTTTCTTGGTTTGGCAAGTTGTTATCGCCAGTTTGTTCAGGGATTCTCATCTATTGCATCGCCCTTGACTAAGTTGACTTAGAAGGGTGTTTCATTTCAGTGGTCTGATCAGTGTGAGGAAAGCTTCCAGAAGCTCAAGACTACCTTGACCACAACTCCAGTGCTAGTATTTCCATCAGCCTCAGGTTCTTATATCGTATATTGTGATCCTTTGAGAGTTGGTATTGGGTGTGTTCTGATGTAGGAGGGTAGAGTTATTGCTTATGCTTCTCGTCAGTTGAATCCCCATGAGAAAAACTACCCCATTCATGATTTGGAATTGGCTGCCATTGTTCACGTGTTAAAGATCTGAAGGCATTATTTGTATGGAGTGTCTTGTGAGGTGTATACTGATCATTGTATCCTCCAGCACTTGTTCAAGTAGAAAGATCTCAATTTGAGGCAACAGAGATGGTTGGAGTTTCTTAAAGATTATCACATTACTATTTTATATCACCCGAGGAAGGCCAATGTAGTGGCTGTCGCTTTGAGCCGAAAGGCGATGAGTATGGGGAGTTTGGCATATATTCCAGTTGGGGAGAGACCTCTTGCAGATGATGTTCAGGCTTTGGCTATTCGGTTTGTGAGGTTGGATAGTTCGGATCCCAGTAGGGTATTGGCTAGTATGATTTCTCGGTCTTCCCTATATGAGCGCATCAGAGATCACCAGTATGATGACCCATATTTTCTTGTCCTTAAGGATAAAGTTCAGCATGATGATGCCAGAGATGTGACCATCAGTGATGATGGGGTGTTGAGGATGCAGGGCCGGATATGTGTGCCCAATATAGATGGGCTTCGGGAGTTGATTCTGGAGGATGCCCATAGGTCATGGTATTCTATTCATCCAGGAGCCGTGAAGTATCGGGATCTGAGACAACACTATTGGTGGAGAAGAATGAAGAAAGACATTATGGGATTTGTAGCTCGGTGTCTCAATTGTCACTAGGTGAAATATGAGCATCAGAGACCGGGTGGCTTGCTTCAGCGAACGGATATTCTAGAGTGAAAGTGGGAGCGGATCACTATGGACTTTTTAGTTGGCCTCCCACGGACTTTGAAGAAGTTCGATGCTATTTGGGTGATTGTGGATTGGCTGACCAAGTCCGCACACTTCATACCTATCTGCACTACTTATTCTTCAGAGTAGTTGGCTGAGATATATATTCGGGAGATTGTTCGGTTGCATGGTGTCCCCGTTTCCATCATTTCAGATCGGGGCACTCAGTTTACTTCACAATTTTGGAAGTCTGTACAGCGAGAGTTGGGTACTCAAGTTGAGTTGAGCACAACTTTTCACCCTCGGACGGACGGACAGTCTGAGCACACTATTCAAATATGGGAGGATATGTTACGTGCTTGAGTTATTGATTTCGTAGGGTCATGGGATCAGTTCCTGCTGCTCGCGGAGTTTGCTTATAATAATAGCCCTCACTCAAGTATTCAGATGACTCCATATAAGGCTTTGTATGGGAGATGGTGTAGGTCTCCAATGGGTTGGTTTGAGCCGGGCGAGGCTAGAATATTGGATATAGATTTGGTATAGGATGCTCTAGACGAGGTGAATGTGATTCAGGAGAGACTTCGTACAGCGCAGTCGAGACTAAATAGCTATGCTGACAGGAAGGTTCGTGATGTGTCCTATGTGGTTGGTGAGAAGGTGCTATTGAAGGTTTAACCCATGAAAGGTGTTATGAGGTTTGGAAAGAATGGTAAATTGAGTCCACGGTTTACTGGACCTTTTGAGGTACTTCAAAGGATTGGGGAGGTGGCTTATGAGCTTGTCTTGCCACCCAGCCTGTCAGGTGTGCACCCAGTATTCCATGTTTCTATGCTCCAGAAGTATATTGGAGATTCATCTTATGTTCTGGATTATAGGAGGGTGATTTGACTTATGATATGAAGCCAGCAACTATTTTGAAGCGTCAGGTTCGAAAGTTGAGGTCAAAAGATATAGCTTCACTGAAAGTGTAGTGGAGAGGTCGGCCCGTTGAGGAGGCTACCTGGGAGACCGAGCAGGAGACGCAGAGCAGATATCCTCACCTATTCGAGGCTTCAGGTACATTTCTTGACTCATTCAAGGACGAACGTTTATTTAAGAGGGGGATGATGTGATGACCTGGCCGGTCGTCTCATGAGTTACCACTCCGTTTTCCCCATTTCTATTTCTATTTGCCTTAATTATTAGTTTTAAATGTGATCCAGTTGGTTGGCTCAGTTTTGGAAAGGTTTTGAGAAGGTTTGAGACACTTAGTCTCTTTTAAGAAGGCTTGAGTTAGAAAAGTCAACCGTATGTTGACTTATGCATTAGAGGGCTCAGATATGAGTTCCGATTGTTCGAATAGCTTCGGGATAATATTTGGGACTTAGGAGTGTGATCGGAATGTGTTTTGGAGGTCCGGAGTAGATTTAGGCTTGAGTTGGTGAAATTGAGTTTTTAGCATTTTCCAGTTGATAGGTGAGATTTTGATATAGGGGTCGGAATGGAATTTCGAGAGCTGCAGTAAATTCGTTGTGTCATTTGGGATGTGTGTGCAAAATTTCAGGTCATTCGGACGTGGTTTAGTTGGGTTTTTGATCAAAAGAGAATTTTGGAAGTTTTTAGAAACTTAGGCTTGATTTTGATGTGTTTTGGGTGATTTATGTTGGTTGAAGTGTTTTGATGATTGGAACAAGTTTGAATAAGGTATTAGGATATGTTGGTACCTTTGGCTGAGGTCCCAGGGGCCTCGGGTGAGTTTCGGGTAGTCAATCAGATGATTTTGAAGTTAAGAAAGTTGCAGATTTTGAGTTCCAGCAGTTGCAGACATTTTTGTTTTCGCCTTCGCGAGTGGACTCTCGTGGTCACGAAGGGTCAGGAAGGGAGGCGTCAGGTTTGGTCTTCACATTCGCGAAGGGGAGTCCTGCGTTGGCGAAGGGCCGGGATTGTAAGCATCTCGTTCGCAGGAGACTTGGATGCGTTCGCGTAGGATGTTGAGGTGAGGCATCGCGTTCGCGATGGTAGGGCCGCGTTCGTGAAGAAGAGTTTTGGTCAGCGTAATTTTTTTGCTTTGCGAACGCGAGGCCTTGACCGCGTTCACGATGAAGGAATTTTAATAGTTGGGCAGAATGTTTTAAAGACCTGATCCGCGACTTTGAACCCTTATACACCATTTTTGAACGGAATATAGAGCTTTGAGGCGATTTGGAAGAGAGGAAATCATTGTTCTTCATTGAGGTAAGGATTTTGGACCCTAAAACTTGATTTTTTGTGATTAAGGAATGAAAAGATAAGTGTAAATTCATGAAAAATCAGTAGAAAAATGTGAATTTAGGGCTTGGGATTATGAGACCTTCTAGGGATGATTTGTGGAGTCAAACGAACTCTGATTTTGAGTCTTTTATATGTACGGACTCATGAGATAATGAAGAACAATTTGGTATAAAGTTTGTCCAGTTCTAGGACGCTGGCCTAGGGGTCGGGTTTTGACCGATTTCGGATTTTGTGCTTAAATTCGATATTTTTCAATTGGAATTCATTCGTGTAGCATATTTTAATGATAAAAATCTGAACTTTGTATATTTGGAGCACTCGGAAGTCGTTTCGAAGGGCAAAGGCATTGCAAGCTAGATTTTGGGCCGGATTGAGGTGAATAATAATTTTAAATGCTGTTCTGAGGGTATGAAACCCCGAAATTTCACAGCGTATGGCTAAGTTGAGGTGACTTTCACGTTAGATGACGAGCGTGGGGTAGAGTACCGCTGGGGATTGTGACTTAGTCCATCCCGAATGATTATTTTATTGCGTATTTGATAGTTAATTGTTTGATATTATTATATTTTGGGCTAAATTCCATATGTGGGCTTCGTGCTAGCTGTTTGAACCCTTAGGGGATTTCATACTGGTGCTCAGTTATACTATATTGTACTATTTTAAAGACTCAATTGTATTATTCTATTTTAAACACATTAAATCAAAGGTATTTGAGCTGAGCTTCATATTTTACTGTGGCCCGAGGGGCTTATGAGATTCTGACTGAGTAAGGACGAGGGCTTGTGTTGTGAGGATAATTTTGGTCGGGCTGTACACCACAGCAGTGATATACTGATTATGATAATGAGGCCGAGGGCCTGAGATTTGTACGCTACGAGGTGGCTTGAGATATTGATATGAGGCTGAGAGCCTGTTTATGATGCCACGAGATGGCTTGATATTGCGCAGGGCCGTAAGGGGCCCTTCCCGGAGTCTGTACACCCCCAGTGAGCGCGGGTACCCATGGTGATTTGAGATATAGCCCAGGGGGCTGGTATTGTTCTGTGACATTGCCCGATGGGCTAATTCTGTTGTTACTGTGCCTGAAGGGCAGTTATTATGTGTTTACTTTTTAGTTGTTTTCATGTATATTGTTAACTGTTTAAGAGATGTGTATGAAATTTCACTGTTTAGTTATAATTACTGATTTGTTATGCCTTTTATAGCTTAATGTTGTGCTTTATGTGATTTTATATTACTTAGTCTTTATTTATTTTTATTACTCACTTAGTTGGAAGTACTCACTATACTCCCTGCACCCCTTTGTGTAGATTCGGGCGCTACAGGTCCTGCTCCTGAGGGTTGATAGTTCCAGCAGGTCTTTAGAGATTTACTAGATAGCTGCTTGGCAATTTGCAGCCCAGTGCATTATCCCTCTATTCCAGTATTCTTTTGATTCAGTTATGTAGTAGTGGATTAGACTCTAGACTTTTAGTATTGTTTTAGATACTCATGACTGGTGATACCCTGATGTAGGGCTGTGTTGGTTTATTTTATTTTCGCAACTTATATTGCTATTTTTGGGATTTATTTATATTAAAGATCTTGTTTTACTATTTTAATTGCTTAAGGTGAATTGGAAGTGAGTCGGTGCATTGTCTTCACGAGAAGCGCCATCACGACTGGGTGTGGGTCTACGGTCATGACAATGTAACATGACACTCGGTGCCTGACTACATGTTACCGTGCGAACCAACTGGCTGGTTGAATCAACATGTGATATCATAACATACTAAATACAGAAGATAAACTAACACATGCTGATATAATGAAAGCCTGAATGATAAAAATCAAAGTGTGGAAACAATAATACAAGTCTGAAACATGTCTGTAGCCAACATTGCTTAACACCAATAGCTTGTGCCTCTGTCTAATTGTTACTCTAGTCTATTAAGCCTCTAATAAAGTACTGAGAACACTAACTGTCTGAAAATACCAAAGACTTTAAGATAATCATAATGCCTCGAAAGAACTAGGGATCACCAAATAACTGGTATGAGAATCCCAGCTCTCTAAATCGTCAACCTGTAAATCATAACTTGCATTGTGAGATGCAGTCCCCGAGAAAAAGGGATGTCAATTGCACTGGTATGTGAAGCATTTGAAAGAAAGAATTATAAATGCTGAAACCGAAACTAAACTGATAAATGAGAATTGATAATTCATAACTGAAATGATAACTATTGAAACTGAAAATGAAATGATAACTGATAACTAACTAATAAGTGATAATTGAATTGAACAAAGGAAGTAAGGATATGAATACTCCCTCTTCTGAATAATAAACAACAAGGATATGAATACTCCCTCTTCTGAATAATAAACATGTTTATCTAAATAAGCTACGGCCTCGGGCCCAATATATATATGTGCACAAGCTACGACCTGAGGTCCAAGTATATGTATACATAACCACGGCCTCAGGCCCAAAAATGCTTAAAGCATCAATTACGGCCTCATGCCCAAAAATGCATAAAGCATCAACTACGACTTCATGCCCAAATATGCATAAAGCATAATCTATGGCCTCAGGACCAAACATGCATTAAGCATAAGCTACAGCCTCAGTCCCAAATATAGGTGTTCAACATTCAGGAACTAAGAATCGTATCGAAATATTGAACCTTACTGAGTTACAAGATACTTGAATGCTGAATAGAGCTAGACTGAGACATGTATTCATGAACTGTTTACGAAAATTGAAACTTCAACTATTTATGATATGCTGAGTACTCTAGACTGAGACTCACGTGCATCAAACCCAAGTCTATATTAATTATTCACTAATTTCACAATGTTCAGAATAAAAGTTATGAATGAGTTATGAAGCTAGAGAATAGAAGTTCTGCAACTATTCAAGGAACTAGGGATAACTATATTACTGAGGAAATTAGTAACATGGTAAAACATAGTGTAGGGAGAATCATGAACAGTCCCAAAAATAGAGAGTTAGCCTCACATACCTTAAGCTCCGGTCCTTGAGCATAATACAACATTTGCCAATCCTTTAAACTTTAATCTATTTCAATACATGTCAAAAGGATTCCATATTAGGAATAATACTCATGTTTTGGTCACTTGGGCATTTTATCAAACACTTGGTTATATAAAGCTTCATATCCCTCATTAATGGTGTTTCTTCACCCAAAAACCCATTCTCGCTCCTAAATAAATTCTAAGACCTCAAATTTCTATAATCAATACCATTATTTATCACCCGTAAGGTAAACAACACTCTTAACCAACAAAGTTTCACTAAATAATCATCTTTCAATCTCTATGATAGTTATGTAATTATATTGGGAACTTATGGCTTCCAATCACCATACCAAGAGTTCTAATACTTATTCATACTCATTTTCCCTTAATAAATCCATTCATGTAATTCTAAGGGTGTAGGATTACCTTTTTGGAAGAAATCTTGCGAAACCCTCCTTTGAGTTCTTGAAGAAATCTCTTGAAGATTTAAGTATTTTATATGTAGATTCATCAATACTAGTGTACAAAATGAAGGAATTCACACAAAGATAATGGTGATTGTTTACCTTGAATATGGGAGGAGTTGGAGGTCTTGAGAGAGTGTCGGAAAACCCTAAAATTCGTCCAAAAGAAATGGGGAAAATTAACCCTGAAATTGTGTTTTTAGGCCCAGATTTCGGATACAGCCTTGGATTCTTCGCATCCCCAGTTCACTCCTCTCAGGATCTTGGATGCTGACCTGGATTCTATGGCAGCACTTTATTGCCATCCCCTATTTTCAGACGTGGCCTCGGATGTTTCGCATCCGCACACTTCTCCTCTAACCTTTGGTAATTTGACCATAACTTCTTTTGGGAATGTTCAAATTAGAAACGGTTTAAAGAGGTAGAAACTAGACTCGAAGCTATTTGATTTGATAGGTTGTGAATCACATAACACCTTATATATCTATATTTATGCTCATCAAAAGTGTGGTCTTGTGTGTACTCATTTGGAATTTTAGTCTATCATGTAATTTTTCAACTTGGTTTAGACTTAGGTCTCTCCTTAGACCTACAACAACTTATGATATGACTCATAAACTTATTATCATAACCGATTGATAACAATCATATTAATACTCATTTAATGGATCCACAACTGATTCAAATTTTACGGGGTGTTATACTCAAGCAGACCACGGTCAACATTTTTGGTAAAAGATCTTGGATCGGTATTGTGATGATTTCTGTAGGTTCCTATGATATTTGTTTTGGACTTTTATGATGTTTGGTTGGGGTCCCGGGTGACTCGAAGCTGTTTCGACACTTTTGTTAAAAGTTGGAAATTGAGTTTGAATTCTGAAAATTTTGAGTTTTGGTGAGCGATTCTGTATTTTACATGTTATTTTGATGATTGAGCTTGCAAGCGAGTTTGTATGATGTTAATATACTTATGAATGTTCATATTAGTGTCCGAGGGGCTTGGGTGAGTTTCAGATAGGTTTCGAATTACTTTGCATAGCTGAAGGATTACTGGTGAGCTGGGTTGCAAGTCTTGCATTTGTGAGGACCTGTTCAAAAATGCGAACCTCGCATTTGCGATGATTGGGAAGGCATTGTGCACTTAGCTTTTTGCAATATTGGGGGACTTAGGAAGAGCTTCGCATTTGCGAGGCTTAGTTTGCTTTTGCAAAGGGCTAGGCCTTCACAAACGCGAAGTGTAAGTCGCGTTTCTGAAATCAGGGAGGCTCAAACAGCGATCACATTTGGAATCTATAGTTCGCTTCTGCCAGTATCGTTTGCAAATGTTATATCTTTAGCTGGATAAAAGATTTGGATTAGAGGAATTAGCTCATTTTATACAATTATTGAGACCTAGACTCTATAGCAGCGATTTTGGAGAGCGATTTCTTCGCAACTTCATAGGTTATAAATCTTAACTTATTTTTGTTCAATATCCATTCATTTGTCATGAATTTTATTATCAAATCTAAGATCGATAGAGTAGAAATTGGTATTATTGGTAGAAACTTGGGATTTTATAAAATTGAGATTTATTCCTCAAATTGTGGTCAAATCTCAAGACAAATCACAAGTTGACTTTTTATTGACCTCAAATTGTGGTCAAATCTCAAGGTAAAATTGAGATATAGACTTGGGTGAATGGGTAATAGGGATTTGGTCTTAATTTTAGATTTTGACCACGCCGGCCCAGGTTGACTTTTTGTTGAATTTTCTAATTATGTTAAAGATCGAACTGTTTTCTTACGGGGGTAGTTTCTAAAGCTTATTTGACTTGTTTGAACAATATTTGACTAGAATCTGATGTTTTAGAGGTCTATTCTAAATAAAACATTGTGTTGGATTGCTGATCTTGTGCTAGAAAGAGTTAAGTGTCTTAGTTAACCTTGATTGTGGTAATTAGGGTATAATTAAATTTATTTTCCACGTGATCTATGTGTTGGGGGTGATATACAAGGTGAAGAATGTACATGTATTGGCCATGGGATAAACACGAGTAGAATAGCCTTATTTGTGCCATGTTATTCTATGTATTATGCCTTCCATGCTTTAGATATAATGTATAATTTCTTAATTTCTCGTATTCATGTTATTTCCTTTGTTGAGCTTATTAAGATATTGAGCGTTGAGATTGTTGAATTGGTTGTTGGTGCCAAAGTGTTGGTAAATTCTCATATGGCGAGTTATGTTCAAATGTTACCCTTGATGTTGTTTATGCTTCCCACCTTGCATGGTACTGTCTTATATGTGATGCTTGTTGAGAAAGAGTAAAATTCACGAAGGTTGTTGTTGTGCTTGTGAAGAAGAGTGATTGTGCACGAAGGGTGTTTTCTTGCTTTATTCAAATATCTAATATCATTGCACGGAGGTTATTTCCATGCTTCAGAGAAAGTGAGGATATGCACGAAGGGTGTTTCCATGCTTGCCAATATATTATGTTGTGAGGATGAGAGTAAAAGAATGAAGGGTGATGCTATACCGCTTGTTTTTTTCATTTTTCTTTACTTTGTTATTCGGATTGTGAACTTGGCTTTGTGGTTTTGTAATTCATTTTTGAAGGGTTGTTTAGAGTTGTTGAAAAGCATGAGTTGTGGTTTACTTAGTAAGAATTTCCTTTTCCTTTTCATTTTATGTTCCTTTACTTATGTACTTATTATCTCTCTAACATGTTATGGTACTTGATACCTTAATTGTCATCTTGTTATTTTTTTATATATAGCTGCACAGATTTATTTGTAGGTGTATTGGCTTAGCCTCGTTACTCCCTCGGTTGGGTGAGGCTTGATAGTTATGGAGCATATTGGATCAGTTGTACTCATACTACAATTCTGCACTTCCTATGCAAATTCAGACATTAGAACAAGCTGAGTTCCGAGGTGCTTAGAGAATGCCATGTAGATGACTTGTGGTAGAGCTGCATTCTGATCGTAGACCTTAAAGTCATCTTCCTATTTCTAATGTACCGTTTTTGCTTTTCAGACAATATTATATTTTATTCAAGACAATGTAAGTACTTGTGATTCCATGTCTTTGGGTGGTTGAACGTTAATCTTGATCTTAGACTTATCATGTATATTTCTGAGTTACTATTAGTCTATATTATCATCATGTTGTTAATCGTAAGTTCCATTTCTTTCATACCTCCTGTTGTGTGTTGACTTGCCTAGAAAGCGACGTTAGGCGCCATCACGATCCCGGTTGGTTTGGATTTTGGGTCGTGATATAGATACTGAATTTACAGTTAAATACTCAAAATAAAAATTTTAGCGCATTTATTGAATTCGGGTAAAAGTTTCTGGATTCGCGTAAATCTAAAGCTAAACTGTAGCTCCACCCTTGCTTTCCATTAGTATAAGTGTTTCTTTATAACTTCCGTAGGACAACCACTTGAAGGCTTTGAATTCTTATACAGATGATTATTGAGCTATATATGGAAATTTGATGCAATATTTTGAGAACCCGTGAAAATCCCCATAATTTATCCTATTTGTATCCAAAAAAAGGAAAATGTGAGAAGTAATATGATACAACTCTTATTAATGGCGTAACGTAGATGTAATTTCATGGGCCGGCCTCTCATCTGAACGTCAACGGCATGTGAATAGCCTATGCGGAGCCTATAGTCACCCTCACTACAACCAGCCTTTCCATTTTCCCAGGTTTTTAGCACAATCTTGAGCCTGTGGTGAATAGTTCCTTGGAGGCTTACTTCAACTGTGACGCCCGTTTAATGTCTAGGCTCTTTGCCTTGACTAGGTGTCACATTCTCTTCGCGCCTCTCATCTGCTAGATCTCATCCATGCATACAGTCGGTGTTGGATCATGACATCTCCGTCCGTCGCCTGGCACTAAGCATCTCTATCGCATTCATGGTCCAATCCTTAAGCCTGACACTCGCTCGTGCAACCGCACCCATCTTGTACTTTGTCAGAGTAGGGAAACCTTATGTCCATGGCCTTTGTCATGTGCGTATTTCTTAGCATGCCCAATCGACCCTTTCTTACATTTCTGAAGCCAAGCCATACTCACTGTCGCGACCCAATTTCCAAACCCAATCGTGATGGCGCCTCTCGTGAAGACAAGGCCAGCCAACAGAACAACGACGCCTCTTCCAAAATTATGAATCATAAAGGAATAGATAAATACAACTTAAAGAAAATTAAAATCGATATCTACAACCCAACACAGCCCGACCAGGGTGTCACAAGTCACGAGCATCTAAAGAATACTTAACACAACTATTGGGCCAATAATAATATACAAAATAAAATCTGGAATCAAAGGACGAAGTCCGGCATCGCGAACGCCGACGGTCACCTTGCTCAGCTATGATAACAAAACCCTCAATCAGCTCTAACCCGCTACCGGGTAACGAATACCTGTAACTGCACGCGAGGTGCAGGGAGTAAAGTGAGTATTCTAACTCAATGAGTAATAAAAGTAAATAATAACTGAGCAGTAGAAATCATGTAAGGCACTCCATCATGCTATAAAGAACAGTGCAATCCTTTGAGAAATTAGTAAAATCGTGAAATCCTTTATAAAATATCTGGCTCAGTTAAAACCTCTTTTGAAAACATCCTTTTCAACAGTTAAGCAAACGAATGCGTAATCATACAGTGCAAGTCAGCACATAAGTCAACCACTCGGGCACGACACTCCACTAACAATTAATACCAGGCTATCTGGTAAACAGTGCAAGAAGTAGCATGGATGCCAATGAAATGAGAGTGCTGGATGTCATGACACGTAGTACAAACAGGAACCAATGCATGAATGCAATGCAATGCATGTGACCGTTGCGGCACACAGCACGATCCATTTGGGTACCCGCGCTCACTGTGGATTCAGACTCTAGAAGGGTTCCTACAGCCCAAGCGCAATATTAATATCACACCGCTGCGGCGTGCATCCCGATCCATCTTCAGTCCAGAAATGCACATATAACATTGCTGCGGCGCGCAGCCCAATCCATGCTCAGTCCAAAAATGCACATAAGCCCCTTGGGCAGCAATAAAATAGCAGTTCTCAGCTCAAAACTTCAGTAAGATATCGTTTAAGTTTCCAAATCATGAAAAATGACTGAATTTGCAAAATAATTTTAAAACCCTGGACCGAGATCAAATAATATGCGAAGTAATACGAAAATAGTGATATCAATCCCTGAAGGATTCATATAGTTGGCACGAAGCCCAAACATGGCAATCAGCCTAAATTATGATGATAACAAGTAGTTTCAGTCAAATACGACGTAAAAATCAACAACCGGGACGAAGCAAGTCACAATCCCTAATGGTGCTCTACCCCACGCTCATATTCGGCATGCAAGTTACCTCAATACAACACTATGATGTGCAAATCTGGGGTTTCAAACCCTCAGGATATCATTTACAAGTATTACTCACCTCGAACCGGCGAAATCTCAAGCTCGCGACGCCTTTTCCCTTCAATTCGGCCTCCTCGCAATCTAACAAAAATCAGAGCGAATACATCACATTATGCCAAGGGAACAATACCCAATCGAAAACAATCATAATATAGCAAAAATCTTGAAACTAGCAAAACCCGAGCCCCGGGCCCACTTCTCGAATAATTACAAAACTCACATTACCGGATTCCTCGTCTTGCCACGAGTCTATACATGTCAAATTTACCAAAATTGGAATCCATTTGGCCCTCCAAATTCCATATTTAAATCTCAAAATCCCAAGCTCTAGTTCATCAATTTTAGGCTTAATTCCATAAATTTCTAGGTTAATTTCACATAATAATCATGTATTTAACTTGGAAATAAGTAGAAATAACTCATCTTTGATGCCTGATGAAATCCCCCTTGAAATTCTCTCCAAAATCATCCAAGACAAATGAAAGAAATGAAAGAAATAAGCCAAATCCGTGTTTAAAGAATCTGCCCGTGCTATGTCGAGTTGTACCTTGCACTTGTGCTATACAAGTTGTATATCCTATTAAAATTTTTCCTTGTCGGACACCATCTGTTTAAACACCCATAACGTATTGTATAAATAACCAAATGACAAACGGTTTAAAGATTTAGAAACTAGACTCGAAGATCTTTAATTTGATAGGTTGTACACCATATAACTCTTTATATATTCCGAGATATGAGCTTCTAACATCGGCTCCATGAAATCAGAAAATTCTGGAGAAACTGCTCCACCAGTCAACTTCAATCGATCTTAACTTTCTCTACAGATGTCCAAATTATGATTTCTTTATTTTTCTGGAAACTAGACACGAAGAGATAAAACTTTCATTTTTAAATCATCTCAAAATTCCTTGTATATCAAAAGATATAGGCCTCCAAAGTACGCTCCGCGACTGCACATTTGCTGTCCTAAGACAGCTTATAGCAGAAATTGCAGCAGCTTTTTCTTTTCTTTTGGGTCCGAATGCCATTCCGTTAACCTTCCGAAATCCACCCGAGGCCCTCGGGACCTTAACTAATTATATCGACATGTCCCACAATATCATTCAAACTTATCCCAACCTTCGGAACACCGAAAATAACATCAAAACATCAAATCATCATCGGATTCAAGCCTATGAATCTCAAGAACTTCCAAATTCCATTTTTGATCAAAAACCCAACCAAACCACATTCGAATGACCTCAAATTTTTGCACACAAGTCCAAAATGACATAATGAAGCTACAACAACTCTTGAAATTCCATTCCGACCATCGGATCAAAATCTCACCTATCAACCGAAATTTGTCAAAATACTAACTTTGCCAATTCAAGCTTAATTCTACACCGGTCATTACAAAAATGATCCGGACACACTCCTAAGTCCCAAATCACCTAACGAAGCTATTCGAACCATAAAATTTGCATTTCGAGTCCTCTAACACATAAGTCAATATCTGATTGACTTTTCCAACTTAAGCTTCCTCGAAAGAGACTAAGTATCTCAAACCTTATCAAAATCATTCCGGAATGACTTCAAATTTTGCACACAAGTCACATTCGTCATTACAGACTTGCCCCAAGTTTCAGAATTGCATTTTGACCCCGATATCAAAATTTCCACTTCCGGTCGAATTTTCTCAAAAATCTTCAAATTTCTATATTTAGCCAAATGACATCAAAATGACCTCCGGACATCCGAATTCCCTTCCAATCGCACTCCCAACTCCAGAATTCACCATACAGAGCCATTCCCAGACTCGGAATCCCAAACGGACATATATAACACTGAAATGCCTTCCAACCCAAATTTATGAAATTCTTCTAAAATACTAATTTCAACAATACACACCGAAATGCTCACGGGTTATCCATAACCAAATTCGGACATATGCCCAAGTCCATAATTATCATACAAACCTGCTGGAACTTTCAGATCCTGATTGCGAGGTCGTTTGCTCAAAATTCCAATCGTAGCCATTTTCTTCAACTTAAGGCTGCCTGAATGAAAATTTTCTTTCAATTTGACTCCAATATTCCCGAAATTCAACTCTGACCATACATACAAGTCAATATACCTAAAATGAAGCTGTTCATGACTTCCAACTACTGAACGATGCGCTAGAACTCAAAATGACCTATCGGGTCGTTACATTCTCCCCAACTTAAATAGACGTTCGTCCTCAAACGTTCCAAGAACTGCTCTTAAGTTATCTGAAATCACTGTTTAACACCTCGTGCACCTGCCCGTGCTACCACAACTCATATGGACACATTAGTTTGATCAAACTTGTTGATATCCTCTTTTATCGATACAATAAGCTCAGAACCCAATTCCAACACCTGAAATTCTCTGCCAGACCTGTTCCCTATATATAAACACTGTATCAACTATCACACGAGGTACCAGAACACGACTGCGTGCCTTTGTTGAATTAGCACCATGCATCGCATAATTCACCATCTAACCACAATGACACTCCATGAACCTTAATAGCCAAAATTCCATGACTCTGATACTCCTAATGCATATGATGATATACCTATACATTTTGTTATAATGCCGATGATACAAACACTATGGAGGAGAAGTGCAGAAATTTCTAACCAATTGCAGAGTTAACCCAACATTAATTCTCTTCTTTTGACTAAAATTATCACCTCATTACTACCCAAATACTGGTAACTACCCTGTAATATATCTCACATAATCCCACTGCAATGGTCCCCGATACCGATAGTCTCGCGTCACCTGGTACGAGCTGCTCAGACAACCAATCACCACAGATAATGACCAACTGTCTCACATGATGCAAAAATGCGCCAATAGGCCATAACGCTAACAATATACATAAGGAAATGACTCAAGAATGGACTGCTCAACTTACACAACTAATATGGGCTCTTCCCTAGAGAATAGGAATTTATCAAGCCGTTTCACAGCACACATGGCACAATCATAAAATAACATGAATTGACGAATACGGAACAACATATGATATTCCAACACCCCTCCTTGAGGAGCGCTATACTAAAATGAGCACATCTGACTCACATGAAGCCCATAATCCAATTTAAATCCATTCACCCACTTCAGGTCCATTACTATGATGATTTTGGACTTTTATGATGTTTGGTTGGGGTCCCGGGTGACCCGAAGCTGTTTCGACACTTCTGTTAAAAGTTGGAAATTAAGTTTGAATTCTGAAAAATTTTGAGTTTTGGTGAGCGATTCTGTATTTTATGCGTTATTTTTATAATTGAGCTTGCAAGAGAGTTTGTATGACGTTAATATACTTATGAATGTTCATATTAGTGCTCGAGGGGCTTGGGTGAGTTTCAGATAGGTTTCGAATTATTTTTCATAGTTGAAGGATTACTGGTGTGCTTGGTTGCAAGTCTTGCATTTGTGAGGACCTGTTCAAAAATGCGAACCTCGCATTTGCGATGATTGGAAAGGCATTGTGCACTTAGCTTTTTGCAATATTGGGGGACTTAGGAAGAGCTTCGCATTTGCGAGGCTTAGTTTGCTTTTGCAAAGGGCTAGGCCTTCACAAACGCGAAGTGTAAGTCGCGTTTCTGAAATCAGGGAGGCTCAAACACCGATCGCATTTGCAATCTATAGTTTGCTTCTGCGAGTATTGTTTGCAACTGTTATATCTTTAGCTGGATAAAAGATTTGGATTAGAGGAATTAGCACATTTTATACAATTTTTGAGACCTAGACTCTATAGCAGCGATTTTGGAGAGCGATTTCTTCGCAACTTCATAGGTTATAAATCTTAACTTATTTTTGTTCAATATCCATTAATTTTTCATGAATTTTATTATCAAATCTAAGATCGATAGAGTAGAAATTGGTATTATTGGTAGAAACTAGGGATTTTATAAAATTGAGATTTCTTCCTCAAATTGTGGTCAAATCTCAAGACAAATCACAAGTTGACTTTTTATTGACCTCAAATTGTAGTCAAATCTCAAGGTAAAATTGAGATTTAGACTTGGGTGAATGGGTAACAGGGATTTGGTCTTAATTTTAGATTTTGACCACGGCTGCCCAGGTTGACTTTTTGTTGAATTTTCTAATTATGTTAAAGATCGAACTGTTTTCTTACGGGGGTAGTTTCTAAAGCTTATTTGACTTGTTTAAACAATATTTGACTAGACTCTGATGTTTTAGAGGTATATTCTAAATAAAACGTTGTGTTGGATTGCTAATCTTATGCTAGAAAGAGTTAAGTGTCTTAGTTAACCTTGATTGCGGTAATTAGGGTGTAATTAAATTTATTTTCCACGTGATCTATATGTTGGGGGTGATATACATGGTGAAGAGTGTACATATATTGGCCATGGGATAAAAACGAGTAGAATTAGCCTTATTTGTGCCATGTTATTCTGTGTATTATGCCTTCCATGCTTTAGATATAATGTATAATTTCTTAATTTCTCGTATTCATGTTATTTCCTTTGTTGAGCTTATTAAGATATAGAGCGTTGAGATTGTTGAATTGGTTGTTGGTGCCAAAGTGTTGGTAAATTCTCATATGGCGAGTTATGTTCAAATGTTAACCTTGATGTTGTTTATGCTTCTCACCTTGCATGGTACTATCTTATATGTGATGCTTGTAGAGGAAGAGTAAAATGCACGAATGTTGTTGTTGTGCTTGTGAGGAAGAGTGATTGTGCACGAAGGGTGTTTTTGTGCTTTATTCAGATATGTAATATCATTGCACGGAGAGTATTTCCGTGCTTGAGAGAAAGTGAGGATATGCACGAAGGGTGTTTCCATGCTTGCCATTATATTATGTTGTGAGGATGAGAGTAAAAGAATGAAGGGTGATGCTATACCGCTTCTTTTTTCATTTTTCTTTACTTTGTTATTCGGATTGTGAACTTGGCTTTGTGGTTTTGTAATTCATTTTTGAAGGGTTGTTTAGAGTTGTTGAAAAGAATGAGTTGTGGTTTACTTAGTAATAATTTCTTTTTCCTTTTCATTTTATATTCCTTTACTTATGTACTTATTATCTCTCTAACATGTTAGTAACATGTTATTGTACATGATACCTTAATTGTCATCTTGTTATTTTTTTTATATATAACTGCATAGATTTATTTGTAGGTGTCTTGGCTTAGCCTCGTTACTAACTCGGTTGGGTTAGGCTCGATACTTATGGATCACATTGGATCAGTTGTACTCATACTACAATTATGCACTTCCTATGCAAATTCAGACATTAGTACAAGCTGAGTTCCGAGGTGCTTAGAGAATGCCACGTAGATGACTTGTGGTAGAGCTGCATTCTGATCGCAGACCTTAAAGTCATCTTCCTATTTCTAATGTACCGTTTTTGCTTTTTCAGACAATATTATATTTTATTCAAGACAATGTAAGTACTTGTGATTCCATGTCTTGGGGTGGTTGAACGTTAATCTTGATCTTAGACTTATCATGTATATTTCTGAGTTGCTATTAGACTATATGATCATCATGTTGTAAATCGTTAGTTCCATTTCTTTCATACCTCCTGTTGTGTGTTGACTTGCCTAGAAAGCGACGTTAGGCGCCATCACGATCCCGGTTGGTTTGGATTTTGGGTCCTGACATAGATACTGAATTTACAGTTAAATACTCAAAATAAAACTTTTAACGCATTTATTGAATTCGGACAAAAGTTTCTGGATTCACGTAAATCTAAAGCTAAACTGTAGCTCCACCCTAGTTTTCAATTAGTATAAGTTTTCTTTATAACTTCCGTAGGACAACCACTTGAAGGCTTTGAATTCTTATACAGATAATTAATGATCTATATATGGAAGTTTGATGCAATATTTTGAGAACCCGTGAAAATCCCCATAATTTATCCTATTTGTATCCAAAAAAGGAAAATGTCAGAAGTAATATGATATAACTCTTATTAGTGGCGTAACATAGATGTAATTGCATGGGCCGGCCTCTCATCTGAACGTCAACGACATGTGAATAGCCTATGCGGAGCCTATAGTCACCCTCACTACAACCAGCCTTTCCATTTTTCGAGGTTTTTTTAGCACAATCTTGAGCCTGTGGTGAATAGTTCCTTGGAGGCTTACTTCAACTGTGTCGCCCGTGTAATGTCTAGGCTCTTTTCCTTGACTAGGTGTCACATTCTCTTCGCGCCTCTCATCTGCTAGATCTCATCCATGCATACAGTCGGTGTTGGATCATGACATCTCCGTCCGTCGCCTCGCACTAAGCATCTCTATCGCATTCATGGTCCAATCCTTAAGCCTGACACTCACTCGTGCAACCGCACCCATCTTGTACTTTATCAGAGTAGGGAAACCTTATGTCCATGGCCTTTGTCATGTGCGTCTTTCTTAGCATGCCCAATGGACCCTTTCTTACATATCTGAAGCCAAGCCATACTCATTGTCATGACCCAATTTTCAAACACGGTCGTGATGGCGCCTCTCGTGAAGACAAGGCCAACCAACAGAACAACGACGCCTCTTCCAAAATTATGAATCATAAAGGAATAGATAAATACAACTTAATGACAATAAAAATTAATATCTACAACCTAACACAGCCCAACCAGGGTGTCACAAGTCACGAGCATCTAAAGAATACTGAACACAACTATTGGGCCAATAATAATATACAAAATAAAATCTGGTAACAAAATCCTCAATTAGCTCTAACCCGCTACCGGGTAACGAATACCCGTAACTGTACGCGAGGTGCAGGGAGTAAAGTGAGTACTCCAACTCAATGAGTAATAAAAGTAAATAACAACTGAGCAGTAGAAATCATGTAAGGCACTCCATCATGCTATAAAGAACAGTGCAATCCTTTGAGAAATTAGTAAAATCGTGAAATCCTTTAGAAAATATCTGGCTCAGTTAAAACCTCTTTTGAAAACATCTTTTCAACAGTTAAGCAAACGAATGCGTAATCATATAGTGCAAGTCAGCACATAAGTCAACCACTCGGGCACAACACTCTACTAACAATTATTACCAGGGTATCTGGTAAACAGTGCAAGAAGTAGCATGGATGCCAATGAAATGAGAGTGCTGGATGTCATGACACGTAGTACAAACAGGAACCAATGCATGAATGCAATGCAATGCATATGACCGCTGCGACACGTAGCCCGATCCATTTGGGTACCCGCGCTCACTATGGGGGTTCAGACTCCGGAGGGGCTTCTACAGCCCAAGCGCAATATCAATATCACCGCTGCGGCGTGCATGCCGATCCATCTTCAGTCCAGAAATGCACATATAACATTGCTGCGGCGCGCAGCCCAATCCATGCTCAGTCCAGAAATGCACATAAGCCCCTTGGGCAGCAATAAAATAGCAGTTCTCAGCTCAAAACTTCAGTAAGATATCGTTTAAGTTTCCAAATCATGAAAAATGGCTGAATTTATAAAACAATATTAAAACCCTGGACCGAGATCAAATAATACGCAAAGTAATACGAAAATAGTGATATCAATCCCTGAAGGATTCACATAGTTGGCACGAAGCCCAAACATGGCAATCAGCCTAAAATATGATGATAACAAGTAGTTTCAGTCAAATACGATGTAAAAATCAATATCCGGGACGAACTAAGTCACAATCCCCAATGGTGCTCTACCCCACGCTCATATTTGGCGTGCAAGTCACCTCAATACAGCACTATGATGTGCAAATCCGGGGTTTCAAACCCTCAGGATATCATTTACAAGTATTACTCACCTCGAACCCGCGAAATCTCAAGCTCGCGATGCCTTTGCCCCTCAATTCGGCCTCCTCGCGCATCGAATCTAACAAAAATTAGAGCGAATACATCACACTATACCAAGGGAACAATACCCAATCGAAAATTATCAAAACATAGCAAAAATCTTGAAACTAGCAAAACTCGAGCCCCGGGCCCACTTCTCGAAAAATTACAAAACTCACATTACCGGATTCCTCGTCTCGCCACGAGTCTATACATGTCAAATTTACCAAAATCGGAGTCCATTTGACCCTCCAAATTCCATATTTAAATCTCAAAATTCCAAGCCCTAGTTCATCAATTTTAGGCTTAATTCCATTAATTTCTAGGTTAATTTCACATAATAATCATGTATTTAACTTGGAAATAAGTAGAAACAACTCACCTTTGATGCTTGATGAAATCCCCCTTGAAATTCTCTCCAAAATCATCCAAGCCAAATGAAAGAAATGAAAGAAATAAGCCAAATCCGTGTTTAAAGAATCTGCCCGTGCTTTGTCGAGTTGTACGTTGCACTTGTGCTATACAAGTTGTATATCCTATTAAAATTTTTCCTTGTCGGACACCTTCTGTTTAAACAGCCATAACGTACTGTATAAATATCCAAATGACAAACTGTTTAAAGATTTAGAAACTAGACTCAAAGATCTTTAATTTGATAGGTTGAATACCATATAAATCTTTATATATCCCGAGATATAAGCTTCTAAGATCGGCTCCATGAAATCAGAAAATTCTGGAGAAACTGCTCCACCAGTCAACTTCAACCGATCTTAACTTTCTCTACAAATGTCCAAATTATGATTTCTTTATTTTTCTGGAAACTATACACGAAGAGATAAAACTTTCATTTTTGAATCATCTCAAAATTTCTTGTAGATCGAAAGATATAGGCCTCCGAAGTACGCTCCACGACTGCACATTTGCTGTCCTAAGACAGCTTAGCAGCAGAAATTGCAGCAGCTTTTTCTTTTCTTTTGGGTCCGAATTTCATTCCGTTAACCTTCCGAAATCCACCCGAGGCCCTCGGGACCTTAACTAATTATATCAATATGTCCCACAATATCATTCAAACTTATCCCAACCTTCGGAACACCGAAAGTAACATCAAAATATCAAATCATCATCGGATTCAAGCCTATGAATCTCAAGAACTTCCAAATTCCATTTTTGATCAAAAACCCAACCAAACCACGTCCGAATAACCTCAAATTTTGCACACAAGTCCAAAATGACATAACGAAGCTACAACAACTCTCGAAATTCCATTCCGACCCTCGGATCAAAATCTCACCTGTCAACCGGAATTCGTCAAAATACTAACTTTGCCAATTCAAACTTAATTCTACACCGGTCATCACAAAAATATTCCGGACGCACTCCTAAGTCCCAAATCACCTAACGAAGCTATTTGAACCATAAAATTTGCATTTCGAGCCCTCTAACACATAAGTCAATATCTGGTTGACTTTTCCAACTTAAGCTTCCTTAAAAGATACTATGTGTCTCAAACCTTACCAAAATCATTCCGGAATGACTTCAAATTTTGCACACAAGTTACATTCGACATTACGGAGCTGCCCTAAGTTTCGGAATCGCATTCCGACCCCGATATCAAAATTTTCACTTCCGATCAAATTTTCTCAAAAATCTTCAAATTTCTATATTTAGCCAAATGACATCAAAATGACCTCCGAACATCCGAATTTCCTTCCGATCGCGCTCCCAACTCCAGAATTACCATACAGAGCTATTCCCAGACTCGGAATCCCAAACGGACATATATAACACTGAAATGCCTTCCAACCCAAATTTATGAAATTCTTCTAAAATACTAACTTCAACAATATACGCCGAAATGCTCACGGGTTATCCATAACAAAATCCGGACTTATGCCCAAATCCGAAATCATCATACAAACCTGTTGGAACTTTCAGATCCCGATTCCGAGGTCGTTTGCTCAAAATTCCAATCTTAGCCATTTTCTTCAACTTAAGGCTGCCTCAATGAAAATTTTCTTTCCAATTTGACTCCGATATTCCCGAAATTTAACTCTGACCATACACACAAGTCAATATACCTAAAATGAAGCTGTTCATGACTTCCAAATATTGAACGACGTGCTAGAGCGCAAAACGACCGATCGGGTCATTACATTCTCTCCCACTTAAATAGACGTTCGTCCTTGAACGTTCCAAGAACTGCTCTTAAGTTATCTGAAATCACTGTTTAACACCTCGTGCACCTTCCCGTGCTACCAGAACTCATACGGACACATTAGTTTGATCAAATCTGTAGATATCCTCTTTTATCCATACAATAAGCTCAGAACCAATTCCAACACCTGAAATTCTCTGCCAGACCTGCTCCCTATATATAAACACTGTATCAACTACCACACGAGGTACCAGAACACGACTGCGTACCTTTGTTGAATTAGCACCATGCATCGCATAATTCACCATCTAACCACAATGACACTCCATGAACCTTAATAGCCAAAATTCCACAACTCTGATACTCCCAATGCATATGATGATATACCTATACATTCTGTTATAATACTGATGATACAAACACTATGGAGGAGATGTGCAGAAATTTCTAACCATTGCAGAGTTAACCCAACATTAATTCTATTCTTTTTGACTAAAATTATCACCTAATTACTACCCAAATACTGGTAACTGCCCTGTAATATACCTCACATAATCCCATCAATGGTCCCCGATACCGATAGTCTCGCCTCACTTGGTACGAGCTGCTCAGACAACCAATCACCATAGACAATGACCAACGGTCTCAAATGATGCAAAAATGCGCCAATAGGCCATAACGCGAATAATATACATAAGGAAATGACTCAGGAATGGACTGCTCAACTCACACAACTAATATGGACTCTTCCCCAGAGAATAGGAATTTATCAAGCCATTTCACAACACACATGGCACAATCATAAAATTACATGAATTGACGAATACGGAACAACATATGATATTCCAACACCCCTCCTTGAGGAGCGCTATACTGAAATGAGCACATCTGACTCACATGAAGCCCATAATCCAATTTAAATCCATTCAGCCACTTCAGGTCGATTCTGCTCGCACTAAACTAGGCTGATAGCCTTTCCTAGACCCGTAATAAGCCATTTCTTCTCATAACATGCAAGAACTACCACCATAGCCGGGACAACACCATACAATCCACAACCAAATGAACCGAACGACTTCATATAGATCTTAGATATTCTTCCAACTTTTTAACTTTCTTAAGTCCCCAAAATTTGACTAACTCCTAGATTTTTCAGATATTTCGGCAGAGTCTCCCTTGTGATTGGGCCTATCCACCTGTCAGAGTAACACCAAAACAACTCCTAACAACATGTCCACAACCCAACAAGTACCACAAGTATATCAATAACACTAATCTCCGCATTACAAGCCCGAAATTATCACAATGATATCTTGACATGAAATGCATCATTTGTATGATCATAACCACATTTCTGGCTTTAATAGTTGTTCATAAATTACTCCATCATTATCAATAAATCTCATATTAACCACCACTTTATTTCAAATTTTCACAATACTGACAACAGAATGTGAGGCATGAAGACCTCATTATTACTTACTCGGATTAATGAGTCACATTTAACGCCACCTGGGAACTCATCTCATAAGCTAAAACTCAATGTTTACAGCACGAAAATGGCTGAATATGAACATAAAATATACAAGAATTATCAAATCAACCTAATTGGCATGACTCCCTTTTATTATTATCGTACGAATTAAACTTTACAAAGGGAAACTTTAAACTCATAAATATTTAGCACAAGGGCCTCGTCCTTACATAACCTCCACCGCGGCTTGCAGCCCGGTTTAAATATTTCACATTGTGCCAACTGCAGTTTTCAATTTCCTTTCTTTCTTCTTCTCAAAAAATTTCATACACATTTTTTTTTCATAGCACATAACGAACCCTCATACCGGTAGGGCATATAATTCATAAAAAAATAATAATTGGAATCAATTATTCTGAAACACATTAAACCCATTGTAGTGAATAATAAACATTACTTTAACCTTACCCCAAAATCCTTGGAGCCCAATTTCTAACATCCAGAATTCTCTTCAAGACCCGAATCTCACATACACACTGTATAAGTTCGAACAAACTGTGTCAAGCCATAACAATAACCCTAGATATAATCACATAACATACTACACGACTCGTGTACTTGCAACACCATTCTCGATCACCATAACCACTCAAACCAACCCAGTACCACTAGGAAACCCCACATTAAATAGAACCTCGCTCCAAAACCTTCGTACCCCATCGATAATGAAGAAATATATAAGAACTCACAATACACAACACGTTCCCCATACCGGTAGAAAGTATCTAGTTTAAACCATGGTAGAAACCATCAAGAACACTTGGAAATCCATTTTCTCCTAATCAAGCTATCAGAACTAAATTCCTCCAATTCAACCAGGCCATGTAGGTCATAAAACTCAAGAATATTTCCATATTACTACAGCTAGTTCAACAAAAATTCTTCACAAGCTTAGGTAACATAGACCATAAAATACCTCAATTCCACTACTAAGATCACCTTCATTCTCGTGACAATCAACTCAACTTTCTCAATTAGAGTCAAATTCAAATCTCAACACATACACCCTGTTAGTAGAAAAGAAACTCTCTACTCAACATTATAAGGAACACACCTACGTAGATTATTCCGCATGAGATAACCTACCTCCTTTGCCTCCAATTAAAATTTTTGTATACCTTCCACCGTCATACACATTAGACAATCACTTAGTATTCCTGAGTCTAAACTCATACCATAACATGAAATATACTTTACTCCAAACAGGAGACATGAAAAGATTCTTCACGCGCCCATAACTCTGGCTACATATCAAATTATAACTGGAAACGAATCACTTATCAGTTCATCTATTATCCAGCAAAATCCTTCGTCACTACCAAGTCATATAGATATGTCTCACAGTACTTATATACTCATCACATGGATACCCAACCGCCATTCCGGCTAACAAGGACAATACCGAACATATAAGTTCAAAACACTTGCTCACACAATCAGCACCTCAGTGCTCAAGCCATAGGCAAGATCCGGCCTCAAGTCCTCTTGACTGGCCCAACATACTCATGAATATTACATCTCGCCCCTAGATCAGAGAATCACAAACCATCAAGGCACATGTAATACTGAACGCTCATGTGTGAATACAGACGTGTGGAAGAAATTTCAAGAGTTATATCTCAAGCTGAATCATGTATGCACGATAAGAATTACAAGAATGTAAAGTTTTTCCTAAAGGTTCTGCAGCCTCCCGAGGATAAATACAAACGTCTCCGTACCGATCCGCGAGACTCTACTAAAACTGTTCATGACTCGTGAGACCTAGTAACCTAGGCTCTGATACCAACTTGTCGCGACCCAATTTCCAAACCCGTCGTGATGGCGCCTCTCGTGAAGACAAGGCCAGCCAACAGAACAACGACGCCTTTTCCAAAATTATGAATCATAAAGGAATAGATAAATACAACTTAATGACAATAAAAATCGATATCTACAACCCAACACAACATGATCGGGGTGTCACAAGTCACGAGCATCTAAAGAAGACTGAACACAACTACTGGGCCAATAATAATATACAAAATAAAAGCTGGAATCAAAGGACGAAGTCCGGTGCCGCGAACGCCGGTGGTCACCTTGCTCAACTATGATAACCAAACCCTCAATCAGCTCTAACCCACTATCGGGCAACGAATACCTGCAACTGTACATGAGGTGCATGGAGTAAAGTGAATACTCCAACTCAATGACTAATAAAAGTAAATAACAACTGAGCAGCAGAAATCATGCAAGGCACTCCATCATGCTATAAAGAACAGTGAAATCCTTTGAGAAATCAGTAAAACCGTGAAATCCTTTAGAAAATATATGGCTCAGTTAAAACCTCTTTTGAAAACATCTTTTTCAACAGTTAAGCAAACGAATGCGTAATCAGAAAATGCAAGTCAGCATATAAGTCAACCACTCGGGCACAACACTCCACTAACAATTAATACCAGGGTATCTGGTAAATAGTGCAAGAAGTAGCATGGATGCCAATGAAATGAGAGTGCTCGATATCACGACACGTAGTACAAACAGGAACCAATGCATGAATGCAATGCAATGCATGTGACCGCTGCGGCGCGCAACCCGATCCATTTGGGTACCCGCGCTCACTGTGGGTTCAGACTCTGGAGAGGCTCCTACAGCCCAAGCGCAATATCAATATCACACCATTGCGACGTGCAGCCCGATCAATATTCAGTCCAAAAACGCACATATAACATTGCTGTGGCACGCAACCCAATCTGTGCTTAGTCCATAAATGCACATAAGCCCCTTGGGTAGCAATAAAATAGCAGTTCTCAGCTCAAAACTTCAGTAACATATCATTTAAGTTTTCAAATCATAAAAAATGGCTGAATTTGCAAAACAGTATTAAAACCCTGGACGGAGATCAAATAATATGCAAAGTAATGCGAAAACAGTGATATCATTCCTGAAGGATTCACATAGTTGACACGAAGCCCAAACATGGCAATCAGCCCAAATTATGATGATAACAAGTAATTTCAGTCAAATACGACGTAAAAATCAACAATCGGGACAGACCAAGTCAGAATTCCTAATGGTGCTCTACCCCACGCTCATATTTGGCGTGCAAGTCACCTCAGTACAACACTATGATTTGCAAATCCGGGGTTTCAAACCCTCAGAATATCATTTACAAGTAGTACTCACCTCAAACCGGCAAAATCTCAAGCTCGCGACACCTTTGCCCCTCAATTCGGCCTCCTCACGTGTCGAATCTAACCAAAATTAGAGCGAATACATCACACTATGCCAAGGGAACTATACCCAATCGAAAACAATCAAAATATAGCAAAAATCTCAAAACTAGCAAAATCGGAGCCCCGGGCTTCTCAAAAAATTACAAAACTCACATTACCGGATTCCTCATCTTGCCACGATTCTATACATGTCAAATTTACCAAAATCGGAGTCCATTTGACCCTCCAAATTTCATATTTAAATCTCAAAATCCCAAGCCCTAGTTCATCAATTTTAGGCTTAATTCCATGAATTTCTAGGTTAATTTTACATAATAATCATGTATTTAACTTGGAAATAAGTAGAAACGACTCACCTTTGATGCTTGATGAAATCCCCCTTGAAATTCTCTCCAAAATCATCCAAGCCAAATTTATGAAATTCTTCTAAAATACTAACTTCAAAAATATACGTCGAAATGCTCACGGGTTATCAAGAACTAAATTCGGACATACGCCCAAGTCCAAAATCATCATACGAACTTGCTGGAACTTTCAGATCCCGATTCCGGTCGTTTGCTCAAAATTCCAGTCTTAGCCATTTTCTTTAACTTAAGGCTGCCGCAATGAATATTTTCTTTCCAATTTGACTTCGATATTCCCGAAATTCAACTCTGACCATACACACAAGTCAATATACCTGAAATGAAGATGTTCATGACTTCCAACTACTGAACGACGCGCTAGAGCTCAAAACGACCAATCGGGTCGTTACACTCACAAGTTGACATATGAGGCCCCTAAGAAAGGTGCTTCAAGTATCCAATCGGCACAGAGGTCTTTATCCACTATTTTGGTAACTTATAGGGCATAATTGTAATGCCCCATGACCGTTTAGAGCCGTAGCATTCCATTTGGTGGTTTGGGACTTTGAGTAGCTTCATATTACATATTATGACTTGCATGTATGGTTGGTTTTGATTTCCGAGCGATTCGAGATTGATTTGGAAGAATGACTCTCAGTTTAGAAGCTTTAACTTGAAAGAGTTGACCAATATTTGACTTTTGGGAAACATACTCGGAATTGGGTTTTAATTATTCCCATAAGTTTGTATGATGATTTAGGACATGTCCACAATGTTTGGTTAAATTCCGACGAGTTTTGGATAAGTGGCTTGCACGGTGATTGTTTTCAGTTTCAACGTTGATTTGATCATAAAGGTTATCATATTGAACAAACGGTCTTTGTTTCATGTTTCGACTAAACCCTATATCCGTATCGTAATTTTGGAACCATAACAACAGAAATCATCAAGTTTCAATATCGTATGAGGAATTTATGGTCATTTTACTAAAAATTGGGTTGTTAGATTTTTTAGATTAATCACGAAATTGCCACTTAATTCATATTTATAAATCTACATTATTTCTAAATATTAAAACCAAGATATCTCCTTTATTATAAGGTCAAATAGAGTGATTCACAAGCCTAACTTGACTGGAATTTTACGAGGATTCCATTGGAGGCATCAAGTGAGTTTCAGGATCGTTTGACATAATAAACGAGGCAGAACAATTTGGCATTTTTGGCTATTAATGTTGTCAGAGTTTTTCTCATATTTATAGTTTTGGATTGGGAGAACTCAAGGATGTTCTGTAAGTTTCTTCCATGAAGTAACCATAACCAAAGTATTTTCCTTTTATTCATTCTCTTAGTTTAAGCTTTAATCCATGATTTCATTGAAAACCCATTTAATTATTTGAATCAAGACCTAGGATTATGTCCTAAAATTTAAAAATTAAAAATGAATTAGACAGTTTATTTCTGAATTCCTTTTGGGCTCTTGTTCTCCTGCATACTCGAATTTGACAAGTTTTGGAGAAGTATTTCGGGAGATATGGACTCAACTAGTGTGGGTTGGACTCTTGGGTTATGAACACCCTATCACACCTCCTTTTTCCGACTTCCCCGGAAGGGTATAAGAAATGGAGTTTTTCCAATTAAAGGACAACTGAAATGGAATTATTTAATTTAAAAGATTCAGAGTCTCCACTTGGGAGATTTATGGTGTCCCAAGTCACCGGTTCAAATCCTGAATCGAGGAAAAGATTGACTCTATATTACAGTCCGCGAACCAAAAATTCGGGTAAGGAATTCTGTTAAGCCGACAGAAGGTGTTAGGCGTTCCCGAGTTCCGTAGTTCTAGTACGGTCGCTCAACTGTTATTATTGGTATGATTATCTGATTTTAAAACAATTTTAAATCTATGTGCATTATTAATTTAAACTACTTTTATTCATTTTTAAAGAAGATTTTAACGTCGTCTAAAATATGTCTTTGGATCGCGTCACATGAAATGCACTCACAATCCGAAATACATTTTATTTAACGTTATACGCATTTGGATTTGGGTCACATGAAATGCACACCCGAGTTTAGGATGGTAATATTATTAAAATAATATGCCTAAAGCAACTACGCATTTTTAACTTTACGAGGGCCATGGAAATTTGATAAATGGCGTGCCTCGAATTCTAAGGATTTAAAGCAATGATTAAATGAGGGCCACACATTTAAGATTTTATTTAGAACGACGCACCTCAATTCCAATTTTAAACAGGAATTCAAATTAAATTTCGGAGGGCCACAAACTATTTGTGTTATCTAATATGGCCCACCTCCACAATTTGAAAGAAATTAGTTATCTAAATATGAAGGAGCTGGGATTCTACTCATTGTATACTACTGTTTAAGTAAAAAATTGATGAGCAACCCACGTTTGATTTCCGAATGGCCAAATGAAATAAAAGTCACATTAGCTAACACTGTTGTTGGCCTGGTATGCGAGATGCTGGGCTCCAGGTGGGTCCAATCTCAAAATCTCAGAGATATCACGAACCAGTCTCCATTTCGAGCCCTTGCAACGTGCAGGTAAAGATAAAAAATAGGTAGAACATTAATCATGAACCAACATAGATGGAACCATTTTAGATCATTATTTAAGGGAACAATGGACAATTACAAGAAGTTCTAGCAATGTCATGATTTGAAAATAATTGAAAATTCACTTCTTGAGGAGTATACAACACATGACTTCAAAATATGGGAAAAAATAATTGGCCTAAAATGTTAACATGGGAATTCAACTCTTATTTAAATCTTACGTTAACAGAACTTAAAGGGCTAAATAGCCAGGATCTTGAAACAACCCAAATATGCTCAGTTAAAATCTCTCAATATTGACAACATCCTAACCAACCATTCAAAGAAAATTGAACCTCAAAATTACTGTAAAGTTTCAACCTAATTCATGCATTTCACACTTAAACAAAAACAGATGCAAATTATACCAAAAAAACATGCTTCTTAATCAAAGTTCAATCTCATTGTTGCTACATCAACAAAGCAATCCTAATTCCAAACAACTCTATTATAATTTAACAACCCTCAGAATCCTCTAACAGTAGGTCAGACATTATTCACTCTTCCTTTTAGCCCTATTACATCAACTCAAACATGAAGTGTATTTCCAGCCATCCCACTTACTTCATCTAAGGCTACAACACATGTGAGATATATTATCATGACTGAACTCTTTATATAATGTTTTGAAAGTTCCCAAATCCCAAATACAACATTAGAATTCGACTATCCAAATAGAAATTAGCTAGAACACATTATGAATCAGATGTAAAAACATGAACACCATGAAAGAAAATGCTACTGCTGCATAAATAGAAATAATGTCAGGATCCCAAATCTGCTTGTTATTTCCAGCTTCAAATTGAACTTCACATTAGGTAATATTCAGAAGAATTGTAAATGGAAATATTGGGAAAGCAGAAGAAATGAGGGATCAATAGAACAAACAGTAACAACATAGAAGTCCAGCAACAACAATGAAACAGTAGAGGATCAACAACCCAGAATCACTTGTGAAAACCCAAATCCCAACTCCAAAACCTTTCTAAACAAATGTTATGACTTGCAAATAACCCTTTCTGAAGTTTTAAAACCAAACACAAGAGAAACAAAAGCTAAAACGTAATGTGACTCAAGCAATTTCACCCAAAAAATTTAGAATTTCAAGTGTTATTTTAGAGTTCACTCAACAATGCCTAGCCGTCTCAAGTTTTCAAAAATTTTACTCTCTTAGGTCTGCCTTGCAAGGCAAGTTTAGGGTGCCTTTACAGGCAATAGAGTAGGGCAACTATCAGATTTCTCTTTTTTCAACTCTACCTTTTTCTAATTTTATTTTTTGCTACTTGATCCCTCAAAATATAGACTTGTTAACCACGCTAGCCTACTACAAGTCTGAAATTCAACTTGAATTCCCCCCACCTTGCTTCCTAGAAGCTTCTAAATCTATTATCAAAAGATTTCCTAATCTATACTACCCATATTACCCCTCACACCCCTGAAATTGACAATATACTCAAATGGGCTATGGGTCTAATTGACCTTGGGACGAATCCATTAGACAACCAGTCCAAAAATGAACTGAAAGGTATAAACCTCAAGCCCAAACACAATCAAATCAATGTTTCTGAATTAAAATGAAACAAGCAGAAAATATAAGCAATTCGAGCCTCTTTTTTTCTTTATCCAATTATTGAACTAACGTTACTGAATATTGAAACTAACTAATAAACAAACTATTTAAACCAATTAACTAAAAATAAAATTCTTCTTAAAACTATTTATGCATATGAAAAGGATGACTTTAAAGACACTGGGAAAGCAAAAAAAGAAGTCCAGGAGAAGAAGAAGAAGCAGATGACAATAAAAGTAGAAAAAATGAAAGAAAAGTAAAGAGAACCATAGAAATACTGAGTGGCACGGACATACTTGAAACAACTTGAAAACCTCCTTCAACTTTCTTGACAAGAAAAACCTTTAATCATGTGTTTTCGTGTGAAAACACACGATTGAAGGCCATTATAGCCTAGAACCGTCAAAACCCCGTTGGATTTGGATTTGTGGAACTAGGGTTTTTTTCTTCGCTTTGATATTCGAACAGTTTGGTGGGGGTTTGAGGGAAAAAGAGTAAAGATTGGCGAAGAGGAAGTGATGGGGGTTAGATGGTGTTAATTTGGGGTTGAACAAAGGTGGCGCAGCCACCGGAGAAACTGTGGCGGTACTAGGGTTTTGATCTTTGAACGAATATTTGAGAGATTATAGGTAGATTTAAAGGAAAGTGAATCAAGATTCGGGATGGGGTGGTGGAGAGGAATGTTTGGTGTAAATTTGGTGGTGATTGGAGGCCGTCCGCCGCCATAGACGATTTTCGGTGGCCGGCAGGTGGTGGTCCAGGGCGGTGTTAGGTCGGGGTTCTCTGTGGTGAGAGGCATGAGAGATGTGGGTGGGGGCAGGGGTGTTTGGACACTTACATCTTAAGTGACCCCAGCTTCAGGTCCGTTGGATCAAAGATCCTCGACGGCTGGGTTCGAATGGAGAGGGAAACGGGTTCGTTTGGAGTTAATGGAGACTGGGCAAGGGGATTGGGCCAGTTTGGGTGGTGAGTCAAGGCATGGAATTGGGCTGGGATGGGTTTGTTTTTATCGGGTGCAAGGATTTGGGCATGTGCAATTTAATAAAGCAGCCCAACCCGCTTTTTCCTCTTTTATTTCATTTCTTTTCATTTTTCAAAAATTCTTTTTTTTCTTTTTTTTTTCAAAATTAAATAAAAATCTAAATTAATTTGCAAAACCTAATTAACCTAAAAAAACACAAATTAAGCCTACATGATAATTATCACAATTAATTATAAACAAATTAAAAGAAAAACTACTCAAAATCAAGATTAAAACTAAAAAAATGTATAATAAATTATTTTTGTGATTTTCCTTTTTTTAATTGCTGGTTAATTCCTAAAATGCAAAGTTAAATCCTAAATGCATATGCAATACATTTTTATATTTTTTATTAATTAACATGCACATACCAATGCAAATACTCGATAGAAAATACCACAAAGATTCACAAAATTGCAAATATGGGAAAATTTATTTTGTTTTGAATTTATGGGAGTAATTCATATAAGGAAAAAATCACGTTCTCACAGCTGCCCCTCTTTGCTTGGAAACACGAAGAGTTTTCGTGCAAAGATAAAGTGAACGGATACGAGCGATTTTTGCCCGTTTGAATACTCCGTGGGAAGCACTTTTTGAAAGAATTGACCGCACCCTACTTTGAGATTGCCTACATATCCTTGGCTAAAAAAGAATCAGGTCAGTGTAGTTTAGGAATATTTGGTAGCTGGGACTACCATGAAGCTGTGATTTCAATGTTGCTGTTGCTGCTGCTACTGCTTACTGAACCCCTTATTAAACCATGACAAAATAAAAAGAGGCTATACTAAACTATGATCTATGAATTACAAAACCTAGCTATATCTTCAAGCTTGATCCTGCAACTCCAGTTGCCATGTTGACTTGTATTCTCCCGATGAAATTCCTTTGTGGTCAACTTGAATTATAGTCTGAGATGCTTTCCCTTTGTCCAGGGGGACGCTTGGTTGTTGAACTCGAATTGTACTTTGAGATGTTTTCCTTTTTTCTAGGTGGACGCCTGACTGCTAAACCTGAACTATATTTTGAGATGCTTTCCTTTTCTCCAGGTGGGCTCTTGAATGCTGAACTTGAATGTATACCCATGCTCTCCAGGTGGTCTCCTGACTGCTGAACTTGAAATGTATTCCCGTGCTCTTCAGGTGGGCGCCTGACTGCTGAACTTGAAATGTATTCCCATACTCTCCAGGTCGGCTCCTGACTGTTGAACTTGATATGTATTCCCGTGCTCTCCAAGTGGGCGCCTGACTGCTGAACTTGAATATATTCCCGTGCTCTCCAGGTAGGATCTTGAATGCTGAACTTGAATGTATTCTCGTGCTCTCTAGGTGGGTTCCTGATTGCTGAACTTGAAATGTATTCCCGTGCTCTCCAGGTGGGCGTCTGACTGCTGAACTTGAATGTATTCCCGTTCTCTCCAGGAGGGCCCTAACTGCTGAACTTGAAATGTATTCCCTAGCACTCCAGGTGGGCGTCTGACTGCTGAACTTGAAATGTATACCTGTGCTCTCCAGGTGGGCGCCTGATTGCTGAACTTGAATGTTCTCTCGTGCTCTCCAAGTGGGCGCCTGACTACTAAACTTGAATGTATTCCCGTTCTCTCTAAGTGGGCGCCTGATTGCTGAACTTGAATGTATTCCCATGCTCTCTAGGTGGGCGCTTGACTACTGAACTTGAATGTATACCCATGCTCTCCAGGTGGGCGCCTGATTTCTAAACTTGAATATATTCCCGTGCTCTCCAGGTGGGCGCCTGACTGCTGAACTTGAATGTATTCCCGTGCCCTCCAAGTGGGCGCCTAACTGCTGAACTTGAATGTATGACCGTGCTCTCCAGGTGGGCGCCTGATTGCTAAAACTTGAATTGTATTCCCTTGCTCTCCAGGTGGGCGCCTGATTGCTGACTCGAATTGTATTCCCATGCTCTCCAGGTGGGTGCCTGATTGCTAAACTTGAAATGTATTCCCATACTCTCTAGGTGGGCGCCTGATTGCTGAAACTTGAATTACCTCTCCCCATTTTCCAAGTGGGTACCCGATTTCAACAAAAATAGACAAAAAAAGAAATTTTTTTCCCCAGTTTGCTAGCTGGGTACATAGGTGAGTGTTAAATTGAATTATTCTACCAACTATTATTAAGAATTTGAAAGCTAGGTCCTATTATCCAGGGGGGTCAGAGGCACCAGCCCAGTAAACTGGGGCAGAATTTTGAGGAGGACCCTCAAAATTCCGGAGCAAAAAGGTCGCAATATCTTGAACCGCGTCGCAGTCATCGGTTCATCTTAAAGAAAATCATTTTTTTATTATTATGTATTTTTAAAATTATGCATGGTTACTATCAGAATTGCTTTGTTTAGCAACACTAACCCAATGAAAACAAGAGCCAAGTAGGACGAGCGGAGTCCACGGGAAGAAGAACTAACCATCCTCCTTTGACAAAACTCATGATTTTTTCTTTGGATGCAGACACCCAAGACATAAAGTCATCAGATACGATTACAAACTCATACTTTTTCAAGAATACAACTCTCAGAATCACCGCCCATTTACAAGTGTTATCCACACACGACATCCCCAGCAGCCACAATGACACAACCAACTATCAGCTATCGTCTATCAGCTAAGAGATTTCGTTACTCTCCACCTTTATTTCTTGCACTGCATAAAGCTACTTTCCTGCCTTCCGAGACTAAGCACTGTCTCCATCCTGCATGGCTAACATATCACCACCTCTTATTTGCATCGACTGAAATACCGCCAGCTTTATTTAAATCATGCATGGCTGAAACATCGCCAATTTTGCTTAAATCCCTCATACCGGCTGAAAGATCACCAAGTGCATTCGTTACATCGGCTGAAAGATCGCCAGTGTATGTTTAAATCTTTGTCGGCTAAAATATCGCCATTTATACTTATGCTTTGCATCGGCTGAAATATCTCCATTTATATTTATGCTTTACATCGGGAAATATCGCCAACTTTTTTTAATTCTCTATACCGACTGAAAGATTGCCAGTTTACATTTAAAACTTTGTCGGCTGAAATATCGCCATTTATATCTTACATCAGCTGAATTACCGCCAAATCCTGCATTTCATGGGTTGAAAGATCGCCAAACTGTCCAAGCGCGTCATTGTTCGTAGGCACCATTTTCATAGCCCGAGAACGCCATACCATGGCCCTAGGACCCCGCTTTATATTCCGCACATCATTATTCAAAGGCATCATGGTTCAGAGGCACCATTGTCATAGACCAAGAACGTCATTTCATAGCCTGCGAATCCTTTATTATGCGCTTCATGGCCCAGGACGTCATGGTCTAAAGACGTCATCCTAACTGTCTAAAGACAACATGCATGGTCCAACGGAAACTTGCATCACATTTAAATTCTGCATGATATGCTTGTATTACTCATTTGCAGGTACACCAGCTGGAAACGGCCATTATAGCTGGAGCGATCTCGCTCCGGTTCCCGCAGCCCATCGGTCCCTGACCATCCTTCCCAACCTAAATATTACGACCGTCCTTTTCAAAACCTCCATCGTCATATTTCGTCGATGTGTCCTGAACTACATATGCCATGATTCCTGTAAGACCAGGTATATGTAAGCAGCTCAGGAACCAGAGCTCGGTCAAAACCTTTGCAAGTCATTTCTCTTGGTCAAAATTGGTCATCATATCTTTATCCGATAACTCTTTCATCCTTCCCGGGTACAGAGGGGCAGTTGTTGATACCCAATTTTTCCCTATCTATTTTTTATACTCAAAATATTCTCAAAATAGCATTTGCATGCATATATAAGTATGCCCAAGAATTTTGACATTTTTTCCTAATTTTTCAGGCTTTTTAAAATTATTTTATTATTTGTTTTAATAGTAGAAATTCCCAAAACCATTATTTTGTTGAGAAATTTATTTCCATCCTCATATTTATACCACAATATAATTAAGGTAATTTTTTGCATATTTTTACACATTTGTTTGGTATTTTAAAAGTTAAATTGCATATAATTATAATTATAGCCTATTTTACGATTAGCAACATTTTATAATCATAAAATCATTTCCAGTATTTTTAGACTAATATTAATATATTATTAATTAGTTCACTTCTTTTAATATGATTATAAAATTATTTCTGCTATTTTTATAAAACAAAAGGGGAAAACTGGCTATTTAACATTTAGCCTCTTTTATTTACAATTGCAGCCTATTCCTATTTCAATTTTAACCCTCAAATTACCTAACCCAATTTATTAAAATACCCAACCCATATATCAATTAACCAACCCAGCCCAGCTCCATTTTAATCTGAGTCGTTGATCAAATGAGATCAACGGCCCGTATTCAATTTCCTTAATTAAAATCCTAACTACCCCCCTAATCCCTCATTTCTGAGATGGTCTCTCTCTTTTTCTATACTGACACTCCCTCTCCCTTCTCTCTAGAACCTTCTGGTTCTCTCTTCTTCTCCGATGAACCCCATCGCCTCTCCGGCCACCTCCAGCCTCACCTCTTTCGACCACCAGTCGCCGTGAAGCTTTACCTCGTTGATTCCCTCTATCTTTGTGGCCCCAGGATCCTCTACCATGCGAGATGGTCAATGAAGGTTTGGTCAGGTTTATCTCCGGCCTTTCTCCGATGGGTTTTGGCCCGATGGTGCTGTGGACACCATTATTGCTGAGTTTCACAGCCGGGTTTCTCTTGTCTCTCTCTAGTTTCTTACGAAACCCTAATCTCTACTCAACCCCTCAAATCTCTGTAAGTTTTACGATTCTTTAACTCACACCTTTGTATTTTACACTACTCTCTACTCGATCTTTATGATTGTTCAAATTTTTAAATGCTTTGTTCCCCTTTCGAAACTAGGTTTTCTGAACCCTTTTTCGAAAATACTTTATCTTCTGATTTTAAATACTAATCTATGATTCTCAGTACGATTTCTAAGTTATTTTTTTAAGTCTCACTATTCGGATGAAACCTAGCCTTAGGGTTTATATTCGCATTATTTTGTCGCTTTTGCTTGCCTGTGTGTTCTTCTGGATTCTTCTTTGAATCTTGTGCTCTTTGCCTTAATTTTTGCTGCTAGTGTTTTAGTCCCCTACTGTTCAGTGTCCTCTGCTTAGGGTTTCTCTGATATTGTTCAATATGGGCTATGCATCGTTTAATAACTTGACTATTCGTCCTATTGATTGTTTACATTGTGATTTTATATTGGTTCTTACAATTTTGCCTTAAGACTGTGATACTTGCCTTATAAAATTGTGATTTTGTGTATTTTCCTTATAGTTTGGTATTTATTTCGAATTGCCTCCTTAATTTGTGTGATACTTTCCTCGATTAATACTGATTCCCTAGGTCTTCAATCTCGTTCACTGTTTTGAAAATTATTTCCCTGAATTACAGTGGTATTTTTCCCTATATATGTGCACAAATTTGTTGATTGATTTGCATGACCTATCTCCCTAATTAGAATGCCATGCAAAATTGTCTTTGTTGAATACTATATGTTACTCTGTTTCCTTATGTGATTATACCCTACTTTATGATTTCTTTCCTTTGACTGATTTTACCGTTTGATTTGGATTCATTAATTAAAGGGAAGTCCATATACTAATTTGATTGTGATTGATGCCAGTTCCTTAATTAAAGAACTGCTGCCTTATTGTTTACTCGTATTTAGTACTATAAATACCCCCTATTCTCTTTTGCAAAGACAACGGTCTTTTGACTCACACACATCATTGAATACTTTCAAAATCTCTCTTGCTCTTTTGCTCTATTGCTGCTCTCTGCTCTGCACATCATCAGCCGGCTGAAAGCTAAAGCCAATATAGTGTTACTACTTTGTCTTTGTATCCTGCTTCTGCTCTTTTACTGGTATGTCCTCTATTTGATTTACAGTTTCCAAAATAACATGTTTTTATGTGTATTGAACTTCCTCTTGTTTCTTTTATGCTTCTGTCTATGTCTGCTATTCTCGCTGCAACTAGCATGCCTCTGTGTAAGTTCATTAATGTGACTATCTTTCCTTTAATTCAGCATGCCTACTGCTTCCCTTATTTGTTTAATGCATGTTCTTCCCTTCCCCCTAACCTAGTACATTATCCGTATATAATCCTGAACCTTTTGGGATGAAGTATGTTGTGACTGTTTAAGTTCTGAAATGCTTTTCTCTGATGTCTATGTATGTGCAATTGTGCTCTTACATGTGAACTACTTGTCCCCATGTCCCTTGTCCCCTGTTTGTGTTTGCTTCCCTGAATTATGTGTGATATTCCAGTCTGAGATTTTCTCACCTTCTTACAAAAAACTGTCACCCTTCTATTGTTTTCTTGAACTGATTCTATATGGATCATTTTAAACTGTTTTCCTTTCTCAACTCAATTTCCTTAAAAAAAAAACTCCATCACACACTCTCACTACTCTTAGAGATTAGGTCCTACACCCTTTGTGTAAGCATTGCTTTGGGTACCTCGGAGTACCCACTGAACTTTGACGCACAAGGCTGGTAATTCCACACTGCACTTGTTCAACATTTTTGGTAAATGTTTGGGTGTTGGTATTGGCCAGGGACCCAATGGGGCCCTAGGGAGCTTTGCCACACCCAGACCATAGCTGTGAAACTCAAAAGAAGCGATATTGAAAGGTTGGGCCTGGTTGAAGGCTCCCTATAGAATAACTTCTTATTTTTCTTTATTACTATAATTCAGCTATCATGGTTTGTAATAACTTGTAAACAACTGATTGGGGTTATAGTGAAATTGGGAGGGGTTATGCATGCTTAATTTTAAGTTATGGGTAGAAAACATGCTTGTAGGGCTTTACTTACCTATTTGTGCAATAAACATCATGTATAGGACATGCATCTCATAGTAGTAATCCTGTTTTAGACTCTTTACTTTCAGCTTGTTGTCATACTCATTTCATAATCACGACTGGCTAATGACTAACAAATAACTGTTAAAACTACTGTTGCATTCTCATTGGCATTTAGAGACCATGTTTTAGGACTATTGTGTGCATTAGACACCATGTCACTTAGGATTTTATTCTGTCCGAGTTGCAATTAGCTGAACGCCTCACCAGTACGGTTAAAACCGTTAATACAAGTTTGGTTAACCGTGTCCTTTTAAAACTGGGATTAATATGCATGTTCACCCCTTTAGGGTAATTAGGCAACCTATACGTCGCCTAGGCAAGCTTTAGGCCCTAATAAGAATCGATTAACCTTGTTCTTATCAGTTTAAGACTAATCAGCTTTTGTTTAATTTAAATTCTGTTGCTCTCATTCTTGTTGTGACTCTCTGGAGGTCACTATTTTACTGAAAATCCATCTTTATCTGGAAAGAAGTCTTTTGAAATCACGTATCTTCTCTCACTGATTTTTTGATTCTTGCTCTATTAAGTTTTCAAACTGCCGGGCTACCTTTTCTGCCCAGAATCGTATTGTTTTGATTTAAACTACTATATTTTCAAGTCTTTACCTTTTCAAACTAGGTTTTAACAATTCCCTTAGCTTTTTTACTTACCACAACTGCTGTCACTCATTCCTTTTCTTTAAAAATCTTTACCTTTGAGACCTTAAGTGTGTTTGAGACGTGCGGATTACATGTTTATTTAAGGAGGGATTTGTGAATCCTTTTATTTGCCTTTGTATGTTTCCTTTATGTGTAGTCCTACTTGTTATGTATGTCGCCTAACATTTTATCCTTTAAACCTAAGGGTTTAGCTTAGTACTTACCCTGTAGGAATAGTAGTCCTAAATACCCTCTAGGACTTATATGATGGGATGGGTAATGGCACGCAATAAGCTTTTGTGACCCAATCACGCGTTTAAACGACCTTTAAGGGGTGGGAAGGGTAAAATATGGAGATGATGATCACACGATAACACCATGCGTATAATTGGCTGCCGGTGTTGTGTGGATGATCCATATTGATTATAAACCTAGGACTCCCCTCCTTTTATGTGTTTTCTTACTTGTTTCTTTATAAGTTACTTAAATCCTTCTTCACAAAATTCTGCCTTATCTTTTTCTCAAATAAGTTTTTTTCTAAAAACTTGTATGCAAGCCCTTTTATTTGAGTCGTAATTGCTTAATTGTAAAGTCGCAATTGTAACATGGACAAGAACCACACTAGTGGATCTTGAGGGGTGCCTAACACCTTCCCCTTGAGATAGTTTCTAGCCCTTACCCAAACTCTTGTTTTCAAATTCAAAACTCTTGGTTTCCTAATGCACTTAATCATTAGGTGGCGACTCTTCAATTCCAAAAACCCAATTCCCAAACAGGAATAGAGTTGTCTTCCCAAATGTCGTAAACCCGCTTTCGCAAGAAAAAGGGGGCGTCGACAGCTCCCATGTTAGAATTTCTATGTGAAGACTCCTATTTCACTTGTTCCTATCCTTGATTCTACTAGACCTTCATGTTAAACTCTTATGTCTAAAGTCCTTTAGGCTAATTTTAGATCATGCTTTACTTTGCAACTCTCTTTGGAATGTTTCATTATCTTATAGTGACAAATTTTGTCGCTCTTAAGCTTTCTTTATGGAATTATAATCCTCAACTTGCCTCAATGTATCTTGTGTTCCTTCAATCTAGCCTAGTCGTGTTGATAATTCTTAACTAGAGATGTTGTTAGCTGTAGCTTTAAGAAGTAAGTGTCTAAGATGTCTAGTTAAATTCTATAAATAGTTTTTCGATTGTATGGCTGAACTTGGCATCCATTTGGGTAAAATAAGTCATTCATTTAGGCCTATTATGTTGGACCTGTCATGGTACTGGAAGTCTCGGATGCACTGTCTGCATTTGGAGTTTGGAACTGCAGTACAAAATAAGTTCTAAGCCTGTTTGAAGCCCCAGATGTGTTACTAGGTTATTCTATATTCATATTTTAGTCTGTAATCATTCAATATGGTCTGTAATACTTGTAATAACAAATGATAGGGAAGTTAATAAAAAAGGGCTGGGATGCTTTATATTTTGCATGAATGGGTATATAACATGCTTATCGGGTCTCCATGCTTGTTTGCCACTTTTTTTGACACGCCAATTTCTATACACTACTATAGATCATGCCTATAGGAATTCGAACACTTCACTCACTTAGCTTGTCTAATGCCCACACATTATCAGAAGCATGAGTTTAAGTACTTTACTTGTTCATATGTCTACTCCTAGGCGTTATTAGATAGCATGCCTATAGGGCTCAACCATCAATAACTATTCGCTCAACTTGTGAAATTGTAGTGTGCTTATAAGATAGCATGCCTATAGGATCGTATTAATATATGCCTTTGCTAATACTCATTTGTCGCGCCCTTTTTTTCCTCGCGGAGTTTGGCTTTTGACATCTATTGGGAACAACTCATTTCCTTTTAGGATTTGAGTATTTGAAAAGTAGCCACCTAACAGATTATGGTGCGTTAGGGCACCTAGAGTGGTTAACTCATAAACTAGTTTGCATTACCAGAGATTAGGGTAAGGGCTCGAAATAACCTTGAAGGGAAGGTGTTTGGCACCCCTTGCATTCCACAACGGTAGGACCTGACCGAACTTAATCTGTGTGAATTAGTCTTTAAATAATTTCACATATTCTCAAATAAAGGCATGTTTTCACATTCTAAACACATATATGATTCAGGTAATGGAAGCAAGTGAGAGGTTTGAACAATTTGCACATACGCACGTAAAGAAAAGGAAGTTCATTTAAAACACATAGGAATTGGGAACAAGGGGTCCTAGGTTGGTTAGCCTACATGATCATACCCACACAAAACTCGGTAATCACTCCTCAATGAGGGGCTACATGTGATATTATCACGTAGTCATCATATCCTTATTACCCAATTCCCTCCCCTTGGTCATAGCCTAAAGCGTACTAGCAACCTTGAAAGATTTCCTACGTGTGCACTACCCGTCCCTTACTTGTGGCCATGGAGGTATTTAGGACCTCAAATTTAGGTAGTTCTAGACCATCCTAAGGTACTTAAAGGAGAAAAATCTATGCCTCAACCAAAAAACAATTAGGATTGCATTAAAGAGAGAACAATTAAAGGATCACATTTTTACCTCCACTAAACATAAAAAGGAAGTGCACTTCTCAAACAACAGTTTTCAAATATTTAAGAGGAACTCTAGAACATGATATCTAGGTGAGGAGAGAATATGTAGTATTGAGTTAAGCCCAAAGTGTCAAAGACCTATTCAATTTGCCTACTAATTTTAGACCTGCTGAATATGAGCAGTCACAGATGACAAGGCGATGAATTTGTCTTCAAATTAAACTGTGATATGAAATGCTTGGTTGTGATTCAACCCCTCAGGTGGCAGCTCATCCTCAAGGAGATTATTTTATGATTTTCCAGCACTTGTCCTACAATATTGGCCATTTCCCCACCGGTGATGTTGTTGGGTACATAAGCTTCACTCAACACCTTCATTAAAGTGTTCTTGTGCGCCTCTGAATTTTGCAACAGTGACAGGATGGATATCTGAGCCAAAGTTTTGTTCACATAGTTAATGACGAAATACTCCCTTGCTTGTGCTTTCCTCCAACAGTCATCCGGACTTGTTTCAATGACAAGCTTTTTGGTAGTGGCATCCTCACTTGGTCCTCCCAAGTGTTTGGGTCTATAGACTCTTTTGGTCATAATCATTCCTTGCGCAGCATCAGATTCCGCTACCTTCCCCTTCCCTTTTTGTCGAGCTTCGACAATGTATTCCCAAGGTATTGCTTTTGAATGGAAAGAAGGTGTGGTTGATACTGCACTATGAAAGGTGTGACCACTTCTACTTTAAACGGGGCGGGGGTGGCCGTAGGTGGAGCCACTTCTACCTCAAATGGAACTGATGTTGCTACCTCAAACTTGATTGGCGACTGATTCTGTAATACAGTAGCAGTGAGTGTGACTGAGGGTTTAGAGTCATTGCCTTCCCAAATAAGCCCAATCGACCCCTCAGGCCCCCACTCTTCGTTCTTCTCTATCACATGTACCCCACCACCTCTATGATCAAAGAGGGGGTTATTGCGGACATTGGGTGCAGCTTCCTTTGCATGTATGACCTTGTGGTCAATTAGTGTCTGCATCTTATCTTTTAATGCTCGGCACTCATCAGTAGTGTGCCCCTTCACACCGAAATGGTACGCACAAGTTTGTTTGGATTGACCCATTGGGATGGATTCTCTAATGCCACAACGGGAATAGGAGTGATGTAGCCTGCATCTTTCAACCTCTCATATAGCTGGCTGATGGGTTCAGCAATAGCGATGTATTGTCTGGATGGTTTGCAGTCAAAATTGGGACTTGGTCTCGAATAATTTTTGGGAGTTGGAGGTGATTGGAAATGAGATGGTTGGGAGTTATAGGTATGATAGACAATGGCTGGTTATGAATATCTGGGAGATGATGGTTGATATGTGAGTGGTGGTGCTTGGTATGTGGGTGGAGGTGTTTGATAGGTGAGTGGACATTTCGGGCCTTGAGCCACCATCACTGCCCCAACGTCCTTTTTCTTTGACAAGCCGCATGATTGCAATGCTTTATTTGTGGCCTGTAATGCCTCGAAATTTGTTACCATCCCGCTTTTGATGCCTTCTTCCATTCTTTCCCTCAGTTCAATGATATCAGAGAATTTATGGTTTTCAATAACCATCAATCTTTCATAATATTGCGGATTCTGTGCTCTGACGAAGAATTTGTTCATATTTTCCTCGTCTAAAGATGGCCTGGCTTTGGGTGCTTCCACCTCTATCGAGTACCATACTCGCAGAAAGTCTCGGTGGATTTCTTCTTAAGATTCTGGATGTAGAAAATATTTGGTGCATTTTCTGTATTAAACCTGAACCGGTCCATGAAATCAGACGCCATACTCACCTAATTTGACCATTTCTTAGGATCTTGGCTGATGTACCATGACAAAGCATCTTCGGTAATACTCTTCATAAAGAGTTCTATCCGTATTTTTTTTTGACCCCGACAAGATTGTCACAATAGGTCCTCAGATGAACCCTGGGATCACCTGTACCGTCAAACATCTCGAACGTGGGAGGTTTGTACCCCTCTGGAAGTTCTACATCTGGATGTATGTATATGTCTTGATAGTTAAAACCTTCTATCGCTTTGCTGCCTTCGACACCCTGAACTCGACTCGTCAACTTCTTGAGTTCTTCTGCATGTTCTTGATGATCAGGTACTTTTCAGCTGATTCTGGTATATAGGAAATTGGTTGAGTAGGGTGAGGTACGGCTTCTACATATATAGGGCTGGTTTGATAAGTGCAAGGGGCTTGTGTATAGTGATGGTCATTGGTTGAGTTTTGAGGATTGGGAATGGGTTTTGGTATGTTTTGGGAAGTGTGATAAATGTCGTGCCCCCTTTTTCTCGCGAAATCAGGTTTATAACATTTGGTATAGGACAACTCATTCCTTTTGGAAACTGGGTTTTGTATTTGAAAAGTCCCCACCTAATGATTTATGGTGCATTAGGATACCTTCAAGGTTCGTTTCTAAGTTCGTTGATAACCAGAGATAGGGTAAGGACTTGAAATTATCCTAAGGGGAAGGTGTTAGGCACTCCATAGGATCCACTAATGTGGTTACCGGCCAGATAGTTCTTTGTGAATTTGGTTGAATTGACATATAAACAGATAAGGCTCAAATAAGAGGGGATTTTAATAAATAATCGTTTGAAAGTAAAAGAAGTATGAAAGAGCAATTAAGGCTAATTTTAAACAAGGAGTTGCAATGCTTTTAAAAGATAAAGGAAATAAAGGATAGGTGGTCATAGGTTTATTTAAAATACGGATCACATCAATGCAATATCGGTAATCACTCCTCAAAATAGGGAATACATGTGGTATTAGTGCATCGGTCATCATATCCATATCTACCCTTTCCCACCCCGTTTAAGGTACTAAAGCGCGTAATGGTCTCGACCACTATTGCATGCTATTACCCGCCCCATTCCTATCAGTCTCGGAGGCACTTAGAACTACTAATCCTAAAAGGGAGGGATATTATGTTTATTTGAAGTTTCGAAGGTGAAAAATCTAAGGCGACGTACAAAACATATAAAAGACTGCACATCCAAGGGGAAAGCACATAAACGCATAAGGCTCAAGTATACTTCATCAAACAAAATAATCCAATAGCATGAGTTAAACAAACAAGTAAAGTCTGATTCTAAAAATACTTGAGGGAAGAGGAGATTATTATTATTGCAGCAGGCCTGGCCTATTACATGACTCAGTTAGGAAACACGAATCAGGCCTACTTGCTGGTTGTAGCACTTTACAAATAATAGAGACGAGTCCAGTTTTACTATTACTACCTAAGGCTTGCCTAAGTATTTTAGGATAACTCTTAGGGACATGCATCTATTACTGATTCTGAGCGTAGTCACAACTTAAAATGAATGGTTCAAAACTCTATAGGCATGCTTGCTAAATCATATTAACAAGGAGAGATTAAGTTACTTAAGCACTGGTTCAGAATAGACTGATTTTAAATTAGACTAGTTGCAGATGATAGGATCTATTATTGCTAGTTTTAACTCCTATGGACATGATATCTTGTGTACTGATTTGAATTTTTAACATGGTACTAATTTATACAATTTTAGATCCTAGAGCATGATGTCTAAGTGGTATCAAGCGTGCAGAATTAAAATGGAGTCCTATAGGCAGGTTATCTAGGCGTGAAGTTGAACATGCAGAATTTCAAATAAATAAACCTCTATAGGCATGGTGTCTAAGGTGTAGAATTAAACATGCAGGATGTAAAATATTCCTATAGGCATGCTTTCTAAGTGCAGTTTGAACCTGCAGAATTAAATACCCTACATGCATGGTTTCTAAATGCAGTCTGAATATGCAGAATTTAAAATTAGTCCTATCGGCATATTTTATACATGCAGTTTGAAGATGCAGAATTAAAATACCCTATAGGCATGGTTTCTAAATGCAATTTGGATATGCAGAATTAAAAGTAGTCCTATAGGCATATTTTCTGCCCTTGAACATGCATAATTACCCACCCTTTTTCACTAGCCATCCCCACTGTTTATTACTAATTATTACAAACCGGCAATATTAAATTACATTAGAAAAAAGACATAAAAATACAATCAGAGGAAGCCTGATTCTTGATTCCTCCCCGAGCTATGGAATAAACTGCCTTAAGATGCCATTTTTTCAAAGCCTCTCTCAGACTTGAGTGTGTCAACATTCCCTAAGGGTCTCAAAAGGACCCCAGAAAATGCTTACACCCAAGTTGCATTAATCAGATAGAGATGAGTGCAGTGTGGAAAAGGCCAACCCTTATGTGTCCAAGTTCAGAGGGAGCTCATGGGTCCCAAGGCAAGACTCACATAAGAGGGGCAGAACTTAAGTCTAAGAAGATAGTGGAAGTGCAGGAATAGAGTTTTAAAACTGAGTGGAGAATAGTGGGGGATAAGGGTGACTAGAAAATAGTACTTAGTAAAATTCAGAGTTGATGACTTCATACAAGAGGGTTAGGGTTTGGGGATTCATTGCAAAGAGCCTGTGTACTTGGGCAAGGGCCAACTTTGGTCATGTACATCAATAGTAGATGCTGGCATGCAATCAGCCAACCAGAATACACAACAAATAGAGGAAACATGGAGATTATGATCCCAGGATGATCAAGTTTTTGTCATGGACAACAATGTTTAATGTTGCCATGCCCTATATCAACCACAGTTCCCAAACACATTGGGGATAGGGATTTAATGTGCACAAGATTTGATAAGTAAGTAAGAGAAACATCAATTTAGAACAGAAAAAGGTAGAATGCAACACGCTTTAAGGATGTGACTTAGTCAAATACAAACAAGAGACAAACAAGAATGAATGAATAGTAAAGAAACATGTTGTTGATGCTGAAAATTAGTTAGAACATAATAGTCAGAGAAGCAAAGTGCAGTAAAGAAAAGTAAGAAAGACTTCAAAGTATAGCCTTGGCTTTCAGCCGGCTAAACAGACAGTAGCACAAGTAGTAGTAAAGAGAGAGAGTTTTTGAGTGTAAGTGTGTGTTCAGAACTGAAAGTGTTCATTTGAAAGAAGAGAAGTACAGGGTATTTATAGCCTTTTGAAAACGAGTGAAAGAGAAATAATAAGCCACAAACATCGAAATAATCATTATTCAAAATCAATTATACGAGTGATTGCCTTTAATTAAGGGATCACTTACTTAACGGGTAATGACAGGCTCACAATAAGGAAAGAAATCAATTTGTAGGCAAACTGACAGTTTCCATAAAAGAAGCAGTAAAACAATTGAGTAAGTAATCAAGTCTAAGTACAGGAATATACTAATTTTGGGAAGGGATTTAGTAAGGCAAGGCAAGGAAAAGAATCAATTAACCTTAACAGATGAGTAGAATCAAGATTTCACAAAAGAAAGGTTTGTAATCAGTCAAAGATTGAAGATTAGTCAAGAGGGAAATTCAGCATATAAATAGAGTGCACAAACATTAGACATATGAGGACAAACTTATGTCAAAGAGAAGCAACATGCAATAACAACACAAAGTTAGTAGACAACCAACCTTCGAAACATGATAGTCACATAGGTCAACTTCATTGACTTAGTAATAGAGAAACGAGAGAGTATCAGAAGCATGCAAAGGGTGAAGTGAACGAACCTTCTGAAAAAGTATAGTCTTAATGATAGCAAGACTTCATTGACTTAGTAATAGAGAAATGAGAGAGTATCAGAAGCATGCAAAGGGTGAAGTGAACGAACCTTCTGAAAAAGTATAGTCTTAATGATAGAAAGAAACTAGAATCACATAAAGAAATAGATGCTGAAACAAGAGAATTTCAAATCAAGTCGAGCAACTTCAAATAGATGAATGTACAAGCACTTTCAGAAACTCGAATAGACCCCAAAGAAATTAGTGTTTTGAAACAAATCGAGTCTAGAGATGATGAACAAGTAAAACAAACAAATGAATAGACCTAGGAACTCAAATAAACCCAAAAATTAGGGTTTTCAACACCAATCGAGCCTAGAAATAATAAACAAGTAAATCAAACAAATAAATACAAATGGACTAGGAAAACTCAGAAGACATTAGGGTTTTTATCATGCAAACTCAGAGAGGGAAACAATACGAGCAAACGTAGCAGAACATGTGAAAAATCAGAGAAAGTTTCGAAATAACTTAACAAGAAAACCCAAAAAGATAAAGAGTTTTGGAAGCAAAGTCTTAAAAGAAACTTCGAGAAAAACATTTAGAAGTACAAAGAAAACATAGACCTGAAGCAGATCTAAAAGATATCTAAATAACCTTAGAGCTTAAGGTTTCAGAAGAACCCCAAATGTTGAGAAAGGCCCTGAAAGCCATCGATCTAAGCAGAATAGTCAAAGGTCTGACTCGAATGGCCATATCTGGCCAGAGAAATGCCATAGGTGACCGGAGAACAGCCATGGACTAACATCGAACAAAGGCTAGACCATAGTTCTTCATGGTCTGGCCTTGAAATTATAAGGAAAAAAAAAAGGAACTATGGAAGGCTGGCATAAGTCTCCGATGACCTTGGAAGGCCATAGGTTAGGGCAGAGTGGGGTGGCGGCAGCTAGGGTTTGAGGGTGGTGTAGAAAGGTTTTGAGAGATGAGGGGAATTTAGAGGCGGCAGATTATGGAGAATGAAAATGGTTTGGGGTCTTTGGGTTTAATTAAGAAAGGGGTAATGGTGGCCGTTGATCATTTTGATCAACTGCCTGGATTGAACGGGTTAGTGGGGCAGTTTAATAGACTAGGGTTTGGGTTGGTTCATATTGCAATTGGGCCGGGGTAATTGGGATTCAAATTGGGGTTCAATTCAGGCTATTATTGAAATGTAATTGGGCTAGATTTTAAATAGCCAATTTTAACCTTCCTTTTTTATAATTTTTTAAAATTAATACCTGGAAACAAATTAAAAGTACTAAAATAATTTGTAACACATAATTATAAATTTAAAAATGCTGAACTTAATTTTTATAGATATAAACACAATTAAATATAAAAGAGGCTAATATTGCAATTATATGCAATTTGCCTTAAAAAATAATAAATAAATTTGGAAAAATGCACAAAAATTACTTTAGCTATATTTTGGTATAAATATGAGAATAAAATAAATGAATAATGAAAATGATAATTTTGGGAATTATTATTGGGTTTTAATGAATAAAATATCGGGATAAATTGGTTAAAAAGTCTTTAGAAAATTAAGAAAACATAATAAAGCATTGGAATATACTTATATATGCATATGTATGCTATTTCGAAAGTATTTTGCATATTAAAAATATATAGGAAAAAATTAGGTGTCAATAGCTGCCCCTCTTTACCCAGGAAGGATGAAAAAATTGTCGGGTAAAGATATGATGGTTAATTTTGACCGAGCGGAACGATTTGAAGAGGTTTAGGCCACGCCCTAGATTCTGGGCTGCCTACATATCTTTGGTTTTGTAGGAATCAGGCCGTATGTAGTTCAAGATCCGTAGGTGGAGTATGCTGACAGGTACTTTCCTAGAACGGATGCAACGTTTCGGTTAGGGTGAGTGAAAGGCTTACGAGAGTGGTCAGGTTTGATATGGTTGCGAGCATACAAAGCGGAAATGCTCTTGTTTGGACGGTTGTTGCTTGCAAATGAGTAATACAAGCATATATTGAGCGCAACTTTAAACATGATGCAGTTCCCGTCAGACCATGAATGTTGTCTTCGGACGGTTAGGATGACGTCTTTAGACCATGATGTCCTGGGCCATGAAGCATATAATAAAGGATTCGCATGCTATGAAATGATGCTCTCGGGACATGAAAATGGTGCCTCCGAACCATGATGCCTTTGAATAATGATATGCAATAGATTGAAAGGGATCCTCAAGCCATGACATGGTATTTTTGGGCTATGAGGATGGTTCCTCCGAGCGATGATGCCTTTGGATAAGTTGGAAATATTTCAGTTCATGAAGGATGCAGTAGCATGTGGTGATCTTTTAGTCATGCAATGGGGCGATCTTTCAGCCGTGCAATATGGCAATCTTTCAGTCGTGCAATGTGGCGATCCTTTAGTCATGCAATGTGGTGATCTTTCAGCCATGCAATGTGGCGATCCTTCAGCCGTGCAATATGGATGGAGACAACATTTAGTCTCAGAAGGCAGAATGGTAGCCTTATGCAATGCAAACACAGATAGAGGTAAAGTTTAACCTCGGAAGGGAGAATGGTAGCCTTATGCAAGTTGGAAGGCAGAATGGTAGCCTTATACAATGCAAATGCAGACAGAGGTAGAGCTTAACCTCGGAAGGAAGAATAGTAGCCTTATGCAATGTAGAAGATGCAGATGGAGACAATGTTTAGTCTCGAAAGGCAGAATGGTAGCCTTAAGCATGAAATAAAGGGCAAATGGTAATAGAGCTTTCTTAGCTAATAGCATATTGTGATATCGTGACTGCCGAGGACATTGTGACACACGAAATGTCACTGGTGTGTGTGGATAGCAAATATAGGTAAGCGCAACGGTTCCGAGAGTTGTATTCCTGAACACTGTTTGTAAGTGTATAGTATGTTTAATGATTTCACAATCCAAGTGCCTGCATCCAAAGAAAAATCATGAGTTTTGTAAAGGGGGGGG